>JAHIAM010005673.1:0-20623 GCA_021605205.1 Aegilops longissima | reverse complement strand
GAGGCTTTGCCGACCGCGCCCGCCATGTGTGAGCTGCCGAGCCTGTCCTGCTGCTCATGCTCCGCAAGTACTGCTGCACCGCGAGTTTAGGCATGGGGGCCCGAGGCGAAGCGGCTCAAGGTGGGCGGGCCACGCTGCCCATGGATCTGCTGGCATATGACCAAGACTCCTACTCGCGCGCCAAATGTCGATCACGGGTTCCAGCAGACCTTAAGGTTCAAACTCGGGCGGCGGAGATCCAAGCTCCACCGCCTCGCACTTTGCCGAATCGCAGGGACCTAAACTACTAACAAGAACAACACAAGAGACGCGAAGATTTATACTTAGTTCGCCACCGCTAGGTAATCACCCTACTCTAGTTTGTGGTGTGGATTGCCTCTGGCCGACGAAGAATAAGATAGGAAGAACAGCCTCATGAGGGTCTGTTCTGATGGGTGTGATGAACTGCTATGGTGCCCCGCCGCCTAGCTTGAGGAATGGGTTTTCTCTCGATTCGGTCGCTCGATCCGATCGCCCTCCGTCTTCCTCTCGAGTGTGGCTACCTTTATTTATAGGCGAAGCCCGGCCTCTTCCCAAATATTGAGCGGGAAGGGCGCCAACAATTGGCCATTTTGAAGGGGAACAGCGGTACACTTATCCCGACTAAAGTTGGTCCTCGCCGCCAAAGGCTCGTGATGACGCCGCTGGGCTCCACGATGATCGCATTCCGCCGCGGGGCTGGTCTTGGTCTTGTTGCACCAAACTTCCAAACTCTTTGGCTATAATTGCAAGTAAAGAAAAGGTGAGCCCGATCCTCATGTTGGGCAAGATTGCAAAGCACACAAGTATCATCCCGAATGATCCAAAGGCTCTTCGTTGCATCATATCTCCGGTGTTCAAACGATCCATTAACAAAGAGCCAACCAAAGACTTTTATCTTTAGCGCATGCACTCTTCCAAATCCACTTGAAAATACGATCAACCACCGTGATGTGAGAAGCAAAAATCATAGTATATCTTTGCCGTAATCACCAGACTTGGAAGGCTATTTCAAACGCCCTTGATCTCACCATTTAAACCGATCGATGACAGAATAGCTTGTAGATGTGTGAGCTCGTAAAAGCCTCCTGCGATAGAGGCGAGATGAAAGTGTTCCAAGATGTCGTCCGCACTCAAGAACTCTTGAACTGTGATTGCACCGTCCACAGAAAGGAGTGGAGCCTTGGGAAAGTTTCCTGCAACAAGACAACATGATTTCCCACCTGCCAACGATCAAGCCAAAAAGAACCGATCACCAAAGATAAACTTGAGGAACTGCTAGGTTGAGAACTTCGAATAATCGCATAATATCCCGCCACCAAAAAGAACCACAGTGCCCCGGTGCTTTGGGGTGGTGATGAAGCATAATAGGTGTCCCAGATTAGTGACACCCAAGGCACGCCCACTTTGTTGAAAAACTTGAAAAGATGCTTAATAAGTAAGGCTTCATTTTGATAGACAAGCTGAGAACACCCAAACCTCCAAAATCCTTAGGACGACAGACTAGATCCCAAGCAGCCAAAGATTGGCGAGGGTTGTCCGTGTTACCCTCCATAGGCACCGCCTCATGATCCTCTCAAGTTGCTGAATAATGCCTTTTGGAAGAGATAAAGTGCATGTAAAATAAATTGGCATGGAGCACAACACGGATCAACAAGTTGCAGCCGCATCCTTGGTTACAAACATGAAGAAGCAGATAAACGGCGCCGATTCGATCCACCAGAGGCATCACTCATAGATGGAGGGCCTAGAAGTTCCCATGGGTAGACCAAGATACGTGAAAGGCATCGTGCCAACGCCACAACCCAAAGCAAAGAGGCCACTCGAGTACCTTCTTCATCAACCATGTTAATGGGAATGAGAGAAGATTTGCTAAAATTAACTCGCAAGCCAGTTGAGTCCGCAAAGGTTGCCAGCATCTCCTTGAAAGCAATGAGCTGAGCATCAACCGCAGGTAGTACAATCAAAGTGTCATCGGCGTACTGTACTATAGGGTAATCATTGGAGGTGGTTGGGATTGGCAGAGAAAGGATGTTCCTGGAACACATCTCATTGACAACATACTGTAATAAATCCACTGCAATCACAAAAAGTAACGGTGATAGAGGGTCACCTTGGCGCACACCCGATCTACAAACAAAATGCTTCCACAGCACGCCGCTGAGAAGCATCAAGAAGATCCGGTTGATGTAATTGAATTGATCCACCCAGTCCACTCGAATCGAAACCCTTGCGCAGGATTTTGAGGATTAGCTCATGCTCAATTGTATCAAAGGCTTTCAGAAATCCAGTTTAAGTAGAACGATAGGTCGCTTGGAGGCTTTGCATTGATGTATATACTCAAAACACCAAAGCTAAGCGGTCTTGGATGGAACGACACCAAGAAAACCATATTGATTATGGTGGATGCATCGCAGAATCACCTCATCAAGACGGTTAGCAAGCAGCTTTGTCAAAAACTTCAAGCATGTGTTGGTTAAGGAGATTGGCGGAAATCTCCGACAACTTCGTGGCTTAACTTCTTTGGTATAAGGGTTATTAATGAGCTATTTATGCATTCCAAATTACATTTCCCTCATAGAACTCCTTGACAAGTTGCATGAAATCCTCCTTAAGAATAGGCCAACATCTCTTTAAAACAACCCGGAGAAGCCGTCAGACCGGGGCACGATCGGTGGCATGTTCTTAATGACAGCATCAACCTCGAATCGGTGAAGGGCTGGGACATATCCTCAAGGCCATCAACTCTTGCAATTAATGTGTCCAAATCAAAACCCATGCGGATTCCTTTAGCATTACCCATTCGTTGATTAAAATCTGACCAAAACATGGTGGCAAGTTGTTGGTGTTCAAACCACATCACCATCGTAATTCCTGAGAGATGAGATGGTGTTTCTCCTATACCTTTCCGTGGCCATGGCATGAAAAAATTTGGAATTTTCCTCACCAACTTTAATGTTACGTATGGTACAACGCTGCTTCCAATAAATATACTGCCAATGAAGAATATCTTCCAGATGCAATTTCACAATTCTCCTGAAATTAAATTCAGGCCTAGATAAATTCCTGATCTCCTCCAGCCATCGAAATAAAGAATGACCTTGTTGCAATCAGAATTAGAGCTTTAACTGCTGATGCACTCATGTGCCATTTCTTGAGAGCAAACCTTAGCGATTTGAATTTATAAGAAATATTTAGGGCAGCCGAAATTCTTGCAACATGTTTGTTCCAAACATGTGCCACACAGTCAAAGAAACCAGGCAAATCAATCCAATAGTTCTCAAAGCGAAAAATTTTGGCTTTAGGAATGATCAGTAGCAATCGAGACGACACATGGGACATGATCGAAGTCGCGAGCCAGCTGCAAAGAACAAGCGATTAGGATGGTCAATGGTCCATGCAATCAAGTAAAAACCAATCGATCTGTTCCAAAGAATGGATTAGTTTGCATATTTGACCAAGTAAACTGTCGCCTTTAATTGAAGCTCAATGAGGCCTGTGCCCAATTATTTCATTGAATGAAAAATATCGCTGACATTACCCCTCAGTGCAGATTTCTGCTCTCCAACGAACGCATGAAATTGAAATCCCCAACAACAACCAATTATCATCACAGCTAATATCAAGATTATATAACCATTGCACTAAATCATCCTCGGTCGGCCTCGGCAGGACCATATACTCGACACAAGAGTCCAAATTTCAGAAGTATGCTTGGATTGGAATTCAATAATGATACCAAAATGCCTTGCCTCAATTAGTTTTCCTTCAAAGAAAGAAGAATTCCATATAACGATCATGCCACCAAGCACCATCCGAAGGTACATAGGAGAAGTTATCAAACGACGTGGACAAAACTTCCTAATGAACCTATGATCAATGTGCGCATTTCGCTTTCTTGCAGCATAACAACCGAACAACCACTTTCATCAATCTTCGTTTAATCGCTAATTGTCGTGCTTCGAATTAAGACCACGACGCTCCAACATAACACCTTCCAATCTCTAAATCCTGTCGATTCATTACAAGCCAAAATAAAAGTATAAAAAGTAGATCATGCAATGACCTACACCGACCCACGACACGTGAAGGAAATATCCTAAACATGGAACAGAAGAATGATAGATGGCGCTTATAAAGGTACGCCATAAACCCATATGCCATCGAGAGGATCTAAACATCGAATCCTTTGCTGCTGGTGGATGTAGAAGGACCAGCCTCAAGCTTGTCCTTGGAGATCTTCTCTGGCGCAATTCTCGACGTGCTCCAATTCGCCAAGATCAGAATTGGTGTTGGCGGAGGCACGCACCTTCTTTCCTCCGGCTTGGTTGAGCTTGTTCGACGCTTGAAAGAGGACTGATCCTTGCCTTGCTTGAGGCTTGTGCTTGGAGCTTTATGATAGCCATCCCGTAATGCACTTAGACGCATCATGGGCGCACCTCGAGTCCACCACAGCCTTAGAACCCTTGGCAGATTTTGGCTTACGCCACGCTTTGGCCCTAATCTGGCATGGCGTAGAACTCAAAGGACTCATCGACAGGCTCGAGATGTCATCAAAGCCATCAAAACATAACGCCCGAGCAACAGGCCTTTTAACTGAACAACCTGACGAGGAAAGCATGCGCTTGGATCAGGTGCAAACAAAGAGAAGCCGACATCATTCCCATCAAAGCAGATATTCCGTGCACTTTGACCGAAGCAGAGAACACAAATTCATCTTGAACACATACTTTGGAATCTCAGCAGAAAAAATAGCTGGCATGAACTTGCAGAACGAGCGCTTCCACTGCATCGCTGGCGGAATCACAGGCCAAAACAGTGAAGGACTTGCCCAGATGGAGAGGAGGCTGCAAATGGGCACCGAGATGCTGCATAATCACTAAGTTCTCTTGGGGCTGCTGATCATTAATGTAATCGTTTGACACCTGCATAACAATAGATTCCTGTGGATGATTCTCAAGAACTTGGTTTTCCTCAACAATCTCCCGATGCACATTAAGGTTATCATGTTGAACCTCCTGCTGTTGCTAGGCGCATGCCCTCGTGGAGGAGGTGGCAGCTCATCCCAACCAATCTCAGAAACTCCCAGATAACCCAATTATGGTTATTAAACTGCAGATGTCCAGGAGTGGATGAGGGTTGCCATCAAAGGGCATGGGATCCTCGTCCGAGGCAAGATGTCGGCAAAATCAGCAGAGAAGATGTAAATCGGAGCAGACCATGAAATGCGAGAACCACCAAAATCAGCAAACTCTCGATATATGACATCATGCGGCACCAATGTCGCTGCGGGAAAGAAACGTCACGCTAGGGTACGAACAAGTAACGGATCATCCCGATGCCGTTGATGGAAACGACTAAAGGTACTAATAGCATCGGCAATATACCGAGTATCGCCGATAATCCAGAGGAATTCCAACTATCATAACCCAACCCTCCGAAACCCCGAACAGCTCAAGTTGATTCCTTCATCATGCGGCACAAATCTAACAAATATGTCATTATCCAGCTCAAAGGGTGGGTGATCAATTAAGGCCTGCCTAGCAACCGAGCTACGGAAACGAAAGAGACCCACACCTTGGATCCATGGTTGAGCATCAAGGACGGCGCGACCAAGAGTGTTAACAACAAAATCACTAACCATGTTTCTGAAGATAGCAACTTCTTCAGGCAGAGGAGCTGGCTCGACGATGGCAATAGCGTATTCCTCATGCTGACGATCCGGAGCCACAGCTGGAGAGAAGAAAGTGCGTGGTAGCCGCCTCGGACCGCCATCAATAATCTCAAACCCCGGCGACACAAATGGCATGGGGTCAAGGGCAAAGGTAGCCATAGCAGAGAGGGCCTCAGAAGGTGGCGGAAGAGCCGCAGCAGATGGTGGAGCGGCTAAGGTGTCGATGGTATGGCGTAGGTGGTGGTGGTGTGGAGGGGGGTGGCTCAGCAGGCAATGGCGGTAACTTTACTTGGAGCTATATTTTTATTCACCACATGATATGTGTTTTGGTTGGAGCGTCAATTTATTTTGTTAGGATTTTCTTTCTGTTATTTAGAACAATGTTTTGCATCTTTTATTTCAATAAAAGTGGCATTGATAGCCTTTACTATGCCTATTTTACAAGTCTACAAGTTGCTGTTTGAAAACAGAAAGTTTACCGCTGTTGCAAAAATTCTCTAGAAAAGTTAGAATGTGATAAAATGTTGAAACCTTTTGCATAATAAGCTATGATAAATTTACTACAATGGGAATTTTCGTTCATAATTGTTGGAGCGAGGGAAGTATGGATCTTGCTGCATTCTTTACAGAATGCCATGTTTAGGCAGATTGTTGTTATGTTTGCATTGTTTGCATATGTTTGCTTGTTTAATGATTCTATTTGAGGATAGGAATATTAAATATGCGGAGTAATTTAGTATGCAATAATAATTTTAGTGATTTGCTACAGAGGAGTATGATAAGGTTTTTGCATTGGTTTATACTAACTTATCTCACGAGTCCTTGTTGAGTTTTGTGTGGATGAAGCTTTTGAGATTTAGGGAGACCGTGATATGAGAGGAATTAAGGAGACACAAAGCTCAAGCTTGGGGATTCCTAAGGCATCCCAAGATAATATTTCAAGAAGTCTCAAGCGTCTAAGCTTGGGGATGCCCTGCTGGCATCCCACCTTTCTTCAACAACTATCGGTTAGTATCGGTTGATCCTTAGTTTTTGCTTCTTCACGTGATGTTTTCTATTCTTCGAATGTCATTTTATTTTGTTTTGCTTGCTGTTTGAATATCAAGATCTTAAATTATTAAACGGAGAGTCTTCACATAGCTAAATAATTATTCAACTACCCATTGATCTTCACTTATATCTTTCGAGTAGTTTGTCATTCATTCACGTGCTTCACATATATGCTATGAGTAAATGGTTGAATGAATTGAATATAATAAATCGGAATTTATATATGTTTCATATGCTTATACCTTGGGGAGTAATGACTTCACACATGATATGTATAGGTAGTAAACTTATTGAAAGTTAGCAAACGCTGAATTGGTCACTTGAACAATTCATGAAAGAATATTGAGGGAAGAGAGATTTCACATATAAATATACTATCTTGGACATCTTTTGTAATTGTGAGCACTCATTAAAATATGACATGCTAAAAGGTTGATGTTGGACAAGGAAGCAATGTAATGGGTTATGTTTTCTTATGTTCGAAATAAAGTATATTAGCATGGATCATTCAACATGCTGAGCTTGCCTTTCCCCATCATGCTAGCCAAATTCTTTGCACCAAGTAGAGATACTACTTGTGCTTCCAAATATCCCTTAAACTAGTTTTGCCATGAGAGTCCACCATACCTACCTATGGATTGAGTAATATCCTTCAAGTAAGTTGTCATCGGAGCATGCAATAAAAATTGCTCTCTAAATATGTATGATCTGTTAGTGCAAAGAAAATAAGCTTTATACGAACTTGTGATAGGGAAGAAATAAAAGCGACGGACTGCATAATAAAGGTCTCTATCACAAGGGGCAATATAAAGTGACATTCTTTTGCATTAATATTTTGTGCATCCAAACTTAAAAGCTCACGACAACCTCTACTACCCTCTGCGAAGGGCCTATCTTTTATTCTTGCCTTATTCCTTATGCAACAGTCTTGGTGATCTTCACCTTTCCTTTTTACATTTTATCCTTTGGCAAGCACATTGTGTTGGAAAGATCCTGATATATATATCCAATTGGATGTAAGGCCTCATGAACTGTTATTGTTGACATTACCCTTGAGGTAAAAGGTTGGGAGGCGAATCTATAAGCCCCTATCTTTCTCTGTGTCTGATTAAGACTTTGAACCCATAAATATCGCGTGAGTGTTAGCAATTGTGAAAGATTAAATGATAGTTGAGTATGTGAAGTTTGCTGAATCAAAGCTCTGACATAGACTCTTCCTGAAAATAAGATGAATTGTAATAGTTTGATGACTAATAACACGGTTTGTTAGTTCTCAAGAAAGCTTATTATCTATGCTTTAACATGTGAATAACTTGTTACTTGATCATGAGAAGTTTTATGAGTTGAGCTACTGTTATGATATATAATGATTTTAGAAAAGGTGATTGAAATTATCATTGATCAAACTTGTGCACCTGCTAGCATTCACACTTCATAAATTATTTCTTTTATCATTTACCTACTCAAGGATGAGCAGGAATTAAGCTTGGGGATGCTGATACGTCTCCAACGTATCTATAATTTATGAAGTATTCATGCTATTATATTATCCATCTAGGATGTTTTATATGCATCTATATGCTATTTTATATGATTTTTGGGACTAACCTATTAACCTAGAGCCCAGTGCCCATTTCTGTTTTTCGTTGTTTTTGAGTATCGCAGAAAAGGAAAACCAAACGGAGTCCAATTGACCTGAAAATTGACGGAGCTTATTTTTGGACCAGAAGAAGGCCACGTAGTCAAAGAGTTGGGCCAGAAGAGTCCCGAGCTGCCCACGAGGGTGGGGGGCACGCCCACCCGCCCTGGGCGTGCCTCCCTGCCTTGTGGACAGCCCGGAGACCCCTCTGACTTGTTATCGACGCCAACACCTCTCATATATACCCAAACTTCTAGAAAGAAACCTAGATCGGGAGTTCCGCCGCCGCAAGCCTCTGAGTCCACCAAAAACCAATCTAGACCTGCTCCGCACCTCACGGAGGGGGGATCCTCACCGATGGCCATCTCCATCATCCCGCGCTCTCCATGACGAGGAGGAGTAGTTCACCCTCGGGGCTGAGCGTATGTACCAGTAGCTATGTGTTTGATCTCTCTCTCTCTCTCGTGTTCTTGAGATGGTACGATCTTGATGTACCACGAGCTTTGCTATTATAGTTGGATCTTATGATGTTTCTCCCCCCTCTACTCTCTTGTTATGGATTGAGTTTTCCCTTTGAAGTTATCTTATTAGATTGAGTCTTTAAGTATTTGAGAACACTTGATGTATGTCTTGCATGTGCTTTATTCATGTGATCCACTTGATGTATGTTTTAGATATTCACTTGATCCACTTGATGTATGTTTTGGTGATCAACTTGAGGGTTCCGCTCGTGAACTTATACATAGGGGTTGGCACACGCCGCCTTGACTCTCCGGTAGAAACTTTGGGGCACTCTTTGAAGTTCTATGTGTTGGTTGAATAGATGAATCTGAGATTGTTTGATGCATATCGTATAATCATACCCACGGATACTTGAGGTGACATTGGAGTATCTAGGTGACATTAGGGTTTTGGTTGATTTGTGTCGGAAGGTGTTATTCTAGTACGAACTCTATGATAGATCGATCCGAAAGAATAACTTTGAGGTAGTTTCGCATCCTACAATAATCTCTTCGCTTGTTCTCCGCTATTAGTGACTTTGGAGTGACTCTTTGTTGCATGTTGAGGGATAGTTATATGATCCAATTATGTTATTATTGTTGAGAGAACTTGCACTAGTGAAAGTATGAACCCTAGGCCTTGTTTCAACACATTGCAATACCATTTACGCTCACTTTTATCATTAGTTACCTTGCTGTTTTTATATTTTCAGATTACAAAAACCTATATCTACCATCCATATTGCACTTGTATCACCATCTCTTCGTCGAACTAGTGCACCTATACAATTTACCATTGTATTGGGTGTGTTGGGGACAACAGAGACTCTTTGTTATTTGGTTGCAGGGTTGTTTGAGAGAGACCATTTTCAACCTACGCCTCCCACGAATTTATAAACCTTAGGTCATCCACTTGAGGTAAATTTGCTACTGTCCTACAAACTGTCGGATCTGGGGTTCTGGCAAAACCCTTAAGGTTCGAACTCTGGGGTGCACGTGAAGTTCTTTCCCTCTTACCGATCTACGCCCTAGCTCACTAAGATCTCGCGGACGAACTCGACGAACTAGCAACGCAGAAAGACACAAGATTTATACTGGTTTGGGCCACTGTTGTGGTGTAACACCCTACTCCAGTGTGGTGGTGGATGGATTGCCTCTTTGGGCTGATGAGGAACAGTACAAAGGGGAAGGACAGCCTCCTGAGGTTGAGGCGTCCTTGTGCTCGACGTGTGGCTAAGGATTGGCTCTCGATCGGATCAATATCTAGCTGCCCCTTTGGATGGTGGCTAGTTCTACTTATATAGGCACTGGTCCTCTCCCCAAATATTGAGCGGGAAGGGAGCCAACAACGGCGGGCGATTTGAAAGGGGACAGCTGTTGGATCACGGGTTCCGCAGACCTTTAAGGTTCAACTCGCGCGCGCGAGATCCAATCCTTCCACCGCCTCGCACCTCACCGAATCGCAGGGACCTAAACTACTAACAAGAACAACACAAGAGACGAAGATTTATACTAGTTCGGGCCACCGCTGTGGTGTAATACCCTACTCTAGTTTGTGGTGTGTGGATTGCCTCTGGGCTGACGAAGAACAAGACAGGAAGAACAACCTCGCGAGGGTCTGTTCTTGATGGGTGTGATGAACTGCTAAGTGGTGCCCCATCGCTTCTAGCTTGAGGAACGGGTTTCTCTCTCTCTGGATTTCGAATGCTCGATCCGATCGTCTCCGTCCTCCTCTCTCGAAAGTGTGGCTACCCCTATTTATAGGCGAAGGCCCCAGGCCTCTTCCCAAATATTGAGCGGGAAGGGCGCCAACAATTGGCCATTTTGAAGGGGAACAACGGGTACACTTATCCCGACTAAAGTTGGTCCTCGCCGCCAAAGGCTCGTGATGACGCTTGGGCTCCACGATGATCGCATTCCAGCCGCTGGGGCTGGTCTTGGTCTTGTTGCAATCAAACGGATGCCTTTGCTTGATGTCCTTGCCCGCGCTTGCTCGCTTACACCAAAGAGGAAAGGAGGACGCTGCTGGCTGGCGCCTGACCGCGCCCTTGGTCGCCATGGCTTCACGCCACGGGCACCTCGCGAGGTACCCCGCTTGAGTTCTCCGCCTCCTCATGAGCCAGCCTCGACGAGGCCGCTACCGAGGAAGCTCTTGGTCGTCCGCCTCATGAGGCTTGGCCCCTCGTGAGGGTCTTGAGCTTGTGTTGATGAAGATGGGCCGCCCCGGCCTCCTTTGAGCCACGCCGCAGGCAGGCAGTGCAAGTCTGGGACCCCTTCCTGAACGCCGACAAGAGCCCCTGCTCACAGGCGCGCCCCGAACTTGACCGAGCAGAGAGGCGAAGGGCAGTGGAGGCGTCATGGGCCCTAACAGCTCGCGGCCTTGGCGCCAAGGGCGGTTGATTCGACGTGGCGCACTGTTTCCCCATGCCTCCTTATTTCAGGCCTTGCTAGGCGGACACGCTGCTGCACACATCTGTTCCCTCTCGCTGCCAGCGCCCATTCTTCCTCAAACTCCGGTTTCCATCTCCAATCCAATCTCAAATCTCCCTTCCCCTTCGATCTCCATGGTTCGACGAAGAAGGGAAAGGGAAGAAACCTCGCCTTCGCCACGCTTGGCCACGGCCGGCTCCGCTGCCGAATTGGCCGATCATAATCAACTGAGGGCCCGCAAGGTCAGTTCGCTCGCCACTTCCTTTAATGAATGCGGAGGACGACGGCCTGCCCGCGCCCCACTTTGCCATCGACAGACAAATCACCGAGGTCCGTATTTCATTGACGCCTGTAGGCGGGCTGGTTCCCCTTTCTCTCGATTTCTTCAATGCCGTGTTTTCCCACTATCGATCCACATGATGCATCCGTCCCGAGTCCATTACTCTTCTCTCGCCTTCGCCTTCGCTTAGAGGCAATGATGGGCATCCTTCCCTGCTGTTTTGCTGCGCCACTTCTTCTCTCTGCGCTTTGTCGACCCTGGGCCAATGCTCGTGGCGTGAGCTTCGTCGCCGCGCCGAGACCGCGCCTCGTGGATTGACTTCAGCCTGCCTCCGCCCGCAGCTGGGTTCCGCGAGAGGTGGTTAGACGTGGATGCGGGGTGCCCAACCCCGCTATCGGAGCCAACTTCACCGCTATCCCCACTCGGGTGGGCCAGAGACGCTTAAGCCCTCGGCTCTTCTTTGTCCGGCGCCGTCAGATTCTCGAGGTCGCTTGCAAGGATAACGCCAAGGTGGTGAAGGAGTTCGATGCGCCGCATTGCTCCTCCAACGCCATTCCCACTGGATGTGGGCCTTCGCGGCCTGGTGATCGATGAGGCTCCGTGAAGAAGACCGACGCCAGAGGCGCCAAGGAAGGTGCTCCTGTCCCGATCGCGATCCTAACCCCGTGGCATCCAGATGAAGGGGCCTTGCTGTACCGCTGCCGAATAGGGGTGATTTGGTGAACCAGATGCCTATTCGATGAATGGGGGCTGCGCCCGCTGGTCTCTGGGGCCTCGCGAGAATCCAGCAGGTGGTGACAGCCCTTCTAGTCGGCCAAGGCGGCTCCTCCCGAGTGGTGGAGCAGGAGGCACGAGCCGCCAGAGGTCAAGGGACCCTCCCTGGGTGGCAACGCCGGCGATGCTCGTGGAGGGGGCAACCCCGAGGCTCATGCCGCGGCCATGGGCGGCAAGCGGCATAGCCTGCAGCCTGCTGGAGCCCCCCGAGGCCCCCGCCGCTTCTCCCGGTGAGGCGATTAGCAACAAGCCTGCTGCAGCAGACGCCCCGACGCAAGCCGCTTTGATGCTTTCTCCCTTGCCGCAGCTGATCCTCGCGCCCAAATCTTGGGCCGCTTCAGTGAACTTGAGGCCTCCCGGAGGAGAAGGGAGGCCCCGGGCGATGATTACCCTTGTCACCGCCAAGCGCAGAAGTACTTCCATCGATGAGTGTTTCTTCTTCTCCAGCTCCCGATTCTTCGCTGTTTGTATCGATCTCTGCCCCCTGCAGCCTCTTCCCCGCTGAGCTCATGGAGAAGGGTGAGGAGACGCCCTCCCGGCTCGCCTCCCGGTCCCGGGTGCTCCAAGCAGCGGAGCTCTTGTGGTGAGGGCGACCGGGAGGTGAGCCGTCCCCGAGGCGCGTCTGTGGCCCCTGCACGCCCGCGATCCTTCCTCATGAGCCTTCCCGAGGCATAGCTAGCTCTGCCGTGGGCTTCTCGCCTGTCGGACGGCGATTGAGGAGGCGCTCTCGCGCCTCGCCTGGGATGAGCTGGCCTGTGCCGGGATCATGGCGGGCGGGCCCGGCCGCCGCGAGGTGCCAGCCCCCCAGCCCCGCCTGGAGGGGGAGTGTTGATTCGTGGTTCCGGGCTGGTCCGGGCGGTCGGTGGTGCGGAGGACGGCGCGAAGCTGCCGGAGCCGCCGCGCCTCTTCGCCAAGGATTTTTGAAGGGCGGCCGACGCGGTGGGCCTTCTTGGTGAAGAGCTGGCGACGAAGACGCTGCTTTGAGGCCGAGGGCCTGCGCCGTTGCAGAGAGGCGCGAGCTGGAGGACGCCGCCGCCTTGCGCTGCCACCAGCGCGAGCTTGATGATGAAGAGGCTAAGGTGTCGCCGGGTAGCCTCCCGAGAGGTGCTGCTCTCGGCCATCGAAGAGGCCCGGCAGCCGACAAAGCGGCGAGAGGCGGCGGAGGAGCGGGCACGGGAAGCCCTAGCCCGGTGCCACTCGTTGGAGGAGCAAGCGGAGCTGCGCGAGGCAGCCCTTGCGTCGATGAAGGTGGCTTCTGGCGATTCGGCGGAGCTCCAAGCGTGAAGAGGCGCCGACGCCGCACCAACGCGCGCGAGTATGAGCGCTTGGAGACGAGGGAACACTTGGCGACGCGGGCAGAGGATGAGGTTGCAGCACGGGAAGCCCGGTCATGGAGGAGGTCGGACGCCGAGTGGCGGCGGCGCGCCAACCTCGAGCGCGAAGTTTGAGGAGCAGTTGGGGTTGATCAAGGCCGAGGCCGAGGGCAGGACTGCTGCCTTGAGGACCAAATCGAGGAGGCTATGCGCGGCGGGTCGATGTTTTCAAAGCCGCCCTTGAGGTGGCGCAGAGGAGTACACCACCTCTCGTGCCGAGGCGCCCTTCTTCGCGAAAGCGGTGGAGGAGGCCGAGGCTGTTGCGCCGCCGCACGCGAACGAGATGCGCCAACGGCGTAGTCTTGGAGCATGAGCACCACCTTATGCTCGCCACGCCCGGAAAGAGCTAATGTGGCCTTGGATAATATTCGCGAGGCGGCGGTAGGCCAGCCGACGCGTCAACTACGCCGCAACCTTCGCTTTTCATCGACGTGGTGGCGCTGTTGAGGCGCGGTCGGTCGTGGCCGACAGGTTGGTGGAGGAGAGAGCCGCCGCTGCTCGGCGCCGCTTTCTCTCGTGTCTTCAGCCATCTCCGGACACGGACCTCACTTCGATTTTGACGCTGCCCATCGCCCCCGCCCCCGGCCGTCCCGGCGACTCCGCGACCGGGTGGAAGATAACGTGATGCCCTCGCTCGGGCCTTTGCTTCAGATGACGATGGCGTGGTCGTGGCCGCCGATGAGGCGGCGTGGTGAACGGCCGGACGCCGCCGACGATCACGCTGGACAGCGACGGCGAGGCTAGCTGATGCTACCACGGCTCGGGAGGTGCTCCCGAGGATGCATTGGGGATTTGTCCGACCGATCATGTATTGTCCTTGTTCCACTCCTGCATGAGAAGAACTCAGGTTTTGGCCTGATGGAGGTGAGAGCATTTTGGGAGGGGAGCCCTCATGTAAGACTTGTGTTCTACGACAGCAGTGTTACATCACCCATACGCCCGCCAAGTGGTAGGCTAGGCGACGCGCTAGTTTGATGGTTTACCTTGTTTCAGACGAGCCCCGAGATAGCTCAAGGGAGGCTGCGGCAATCCGAGTGTATATCAATCGAATCCGTAGGGACCTGCAGCAAAACCTCCGAGAGGACGCGCGGCGACAGTTGGGCTGTGCGGCTAAGCTTGGCTCGCCCAGCTCATGAGGGGCTCATGAGGAGGCGGCTGAGGCGGAGTTGTAACCGAAACGCGAGAGATTTGCTCGAACGAGACTAAGCACCCCTTCCCCGAATACACGCAAATCTTCAAGCTCAAATTCAACTTAAATCCAACGGGGAAAACGACAGCCAGAGGAAAAACCACATGAAAGCAGAAAAAGGTCGCGCCCCGCACCTAGTCTAGTCTTGGACGCTTCTCACCAACATGAGCTAAGTGCTGCTCATGTAGGAGGGAGCCCTGTGGCCCGAGGCCGGCACCCCGAGACTCGGGCGTACAGCCCCACTCATTATTACGTGAGAGTGTCACGGGCGGCGAAGCTTCACAGCACTAGGCCTTCTTCACAGTACCGCCTTGCTTCATATCGCTGCATTTAAGGCCCCGCCTTTGCGCCATTATTCTAGTGCCACCAACGACGACCGGAAACCAGGACGCCGCCGGTAGAGCGGTCGCCAGCCGTTCTCCGACGACCACGGGTCCTCCGCTGTGGCAGGCCCTAAGGCACCTCCCCAGCAGAGGGCCTACCTCCTGAGAACGCTTTGTTCAACGCCGCTGGTGGTGATGTCGGATCTGCGCCTCTCCGCAGCTCCTCGCGCCCTCCCGAGGGGTAGGAGATCATGGAGCGGGCAGCTGTTCGTCAGTGGCACCTGCACTCCTGCGACCTATGGTTAGCGATGTTTGCTCTTGAGGAAGTAGCGGTACTGATAATCGTGCCGCCAGCCGTGGACCAGTGGGACCATCTCGAGACTCCTCGGAAGAGCTGCTTCGGCGCCTCATCCCCCAGATTGGGCTGAGGAGCGAGTCTTGTTCTCCTCATGCGGGTGCCCCTGGTCCATCATGTGGGCACGATATTCCGCGCCACATCCCGAAGGCCACGCCAGTAGTGTTGAGCGTGCCTTGCTGCTCGCTTGATGCGCCTGCCGTGAGGTGGTGGCGCGGGTCCACCAGGGCTGTGAGTTGCGCCGAGTCCTTCTTCTCCGGGGCCGGGCGGGGCAACCCCGCCACCGCCCGACACCGACAGCTACTTCGGCCGGTGCCGAGTAGCTGGAGCCTGGGCGCGCTGTGGAGCCCCCTGCGGGCCGCCCTCGGCCCGAGGTGGAGTTGGGTGCATGGGGTGAGCCTCGAGGCGGCGGGTTTAGAGCTCCGCCACTCGCCTCCAGCAAGACGTCATGCCGCCTCCAAGAGCCTCAAGATCAGAACAGCCTCGGCCACCGTGAGTGCGGCCTCGAGTTCGCTTGCCTCCCCGCGGGTGTAGGGTGAAGTGGTCGCGCGCGGGTTGGAGGCTCTTGCTGCCGACCGCGCCCGCCATGTGTGAGCTGCCGAGCTCGTCTGCCGCTGCTGCCCGCAGCAGCCTGCAGATCATGCGAGCTGCCTAGGGCATGGGGTCGCCTGAGGCGAAGCGGCTCAAGGCGGGCGGGCCACGCTGCCCATGGATCTGGGTTGCGTATGGACTCCACAAGACTCCTACTCGCGGCGCGCCAAATGTCGATCACGGGTTCCAGCAGACCTTAAGGTTCAAACTCGGGTGCGCATGAGATCCAAGCCTCCACCGCCTCGCACTTTGCCGAATCGCAGGGACCTAAACTACTAACAAGAACAACACAAGAGACGCAAGATTTATACTAGTTCGGGCCACCGCTAGGTGTAATACCCTACTCTAGTTTGTGGTGTGTGGATTGCCTGCTGGCTGACGAAGAATAAGATAGGAAGAACAGCCTCGCGAGGGTCTGTTCTTGATGGGTGTGATGAACTGCTATGGTGCCCCGTCGCCTAGCTTGAGGAATGGGTTTCTCTCTCTCGATTCCGAATGCTCGATCCGATCGCCCTCCGCCCTCCTCTCCGAGTGTGGCTACCCTTATTTATAGGCGAAGGCCCGGCCTCTTCCCAAATATTGAGCGGGAAGGGCGCCAACAATTGGCCATTTTGAAGGGGAACAGCGGGTACACTTATCCCGACTAAAGTTGGTCCTCGCCGCCAAAGGCTCTGTGATGACGCCTGCTTGGGCTCCACGATGATCGCATTCCAGCCGCTGGGGCTGGTCTTGGTCTTGTTGCACCAAACGGATGCCTTTGCTTGATGCCCTTGCTCGCGCTTGCCCCTTTACACCAAAGAGGAAGGAGGACGCTGCTGGCTGGCGCCTGACCGGGCGCCTTGGTCGCCATGGCTTACGCCACGGCACCTCGCGAGGTACCCGCCTTGAGTTCTCCGGGCCTCATGAGCCAGCCCGACGAGGCCTACCGAGGAAGCTCTTGGTCGTCCCGCCTCATGAGGCTTGGCCCCTCGCGAGGGTCTTGAGCTTGTGTTGATGAAGATGGGCCGCCCTGGCCTCCTATGAGCCACGCCGCAGCCGCAGTGCAAGTCTGGGACCCCATTCCCGAACGCCGACAACAGCTAGTACGAAGCTATCCCGACAAAGCGGTCTTCGCCTGTGAAAGGCTCGTGATGATGCCGCCTTTGCTCCACGGTGACCTCCGTCCTGCTGGCCGGCTGGTCTTGGTCTCAAGCATTGATATGGAAACCTTTGCCTGATGCCTCGGTACTCCGCGCCTACGCTGGCCTCCTTAGCACCAAAGAGGAAACAAGGACGCTGCGCGCGCTGGCGCCCGCCTGGTGTCGATCGTCACGGCTCACGTCATGAGAGCTCATGAGGTTTGCCCCGCCTTGATATCTCCGCACCTCGCGAGGCAGCCTGGTGAGGCCGCTCCTGAGGAGGTCTTGCGTCGCCCGCCTCGCGAGGCTTGGCCCCTCGCGAAGGTCTTGAAAGCCTTGTTGATGAAGATGGGCCGTACAGGCCCGCTAGCTCAGCCACGCCATGGTCCACAGGAAGGCATGTCTGGGGACCCCCATTCCCAGAACGTCGACAGTAGCCCCCGGGCCCAAGGTATGCTCGGGCTTGGCATGCATGAAGCCAAAGGCTGCGCAGAGCGCCCAGGCCCTAAAGCTCTGCGCTCGGCTGACGATGGCGTTGATTGACGGGCGTCTCCGCTTCCCCTTGCTGCCTTTGAATCCGCCTGGCTATGCGGCCCCCGCAGCCTACACAGTTATTCTTCCTTCGCCCACGCCTGGCTCCCCCAATCTCCCTGCTTCCTCGAGACTCTACTCCTTCCCTCCAATCTTATCTGCACCCTGCTTGCCTTGCCGCTATGTTGCCGGGACGAGCATACAAGGGTAAGAAATCCCTGCCTTTGCCAAGTGCGCCTCCCTCCTTCGAGCCTGCGCTCGGCCGGCCCCGGGTGCTCAACGACGAGGCCATGGACAAGGTGCGCCCCATGCTTTCTTCCAGTTTCAACGAGTGGGGGAGATGGTGGCTTGGCCGGCGTCTCGCACTCGCATTGCCCGGGCAGCCACCAAGGATCCAATCTTCATCGACGCCCTTTGGACTGGCCTGATCCCTCCCTTCTCCGCCTTCTTCAACGCGGTGCTCGAGCATTATCAGATCCACATGCTGCATCTCGACCTCAATCTGGACTTCTCGCCGTCTTCGCTTTTGTGTGTGAAGCCATGGTGGGCATCGCCTTCGTGGCCCTCTTTCGCCATTTTCTCATTGATCCGACCACCTCACAGAGCTCTGGGTGCACGGCTTAGGCTCGTGGCCGCGACAGCGGGCGCTGGGATCGACTTTGAGCTTCCCCCATTTACGAGCGAGTTTCGGACACGATGGGTGTTTGTTGACGCCGGTGTGCTCAGCCCCCTGCTCCATGCTCCGCCAGGGCCTGCTATTCCCAACTCCGGTTGGGACCACTGAAGCTCATGAGCCCCTGCCTCGCCCCGCCTCGCTTAGGGCTGAGGTGGTTGAAGGACCGCGGCGTGACTGCTCCTATGGTGGTGAAGGAGTTTGTCAAGCGCCAAGTCGCTCCGCTCCAACGCCATTCCCGCCCGATGTGGACCTTGCTCAACAGTCAGGACCATATGAGGTTTCAGGAGGAGGGCCTTCCTCTTAAGACGCGGCAAACGGTGCTCGCGGTCCTGACAGGTGCTCCTTTGCCGAGCGACATGCCCAGGAAGAGCTGTTTGTTGTACCGCCGCGAGAACAAAGCTGAATTCACCGAGCGCACGCCCTCCTTTGATGAATGGGGGCTGCGCCGATCGATCGGTGGGTTCGCGAGAACCCGCTGACGTGTTCCCTCCTCGCCGCTGCTTGATGACCTACAAGTATAGGGGATCTATCGAGTCCTTTCGATAAGTAAGACCGTCGAACCCAATGAGGAGCGAAGGAAATGATAAGCGGTTTTCAGCAAGGTATTCTCTGCAAGCATCGAAATAAGTGGTAACAGATAGTTTTGTGATGGGATAATTTGTAACAAGCAACAAGTAATAAAAGTAAATAAAGTGCAGCAAGGTGGCCCAATCTTTTTGTAGCAAAGGACAAGCCTGGACAAAATCTTATATAAGGAAAAGCGCCCCAAGGACACATGGGAATATCGTCGAGCTAGTTTTCATCACGTTCATATGATTCACGTTTCGGTACTTTGATAATTTGATATGTGTGTAGATCGGTGCTTGGGTGCTGTTCTTACTTGAACAAGCATCCCACTTATGATTAACCTCTATTGCAAGCATCCGCAACTACAACAAAAGTATTAAGGTAAACCTAACCATAGCATGAAACATATGGATCCAAATCAGCCCTTACGGCAACGATAAACTAGGGTTTAAGATTCTGTCACTCTAGCAACCCATCATCTACTTATTACTTCCCAATGCCTTCCTTTAGGCCCAAATAATGGTGAAGTGTTATGTAGTCGACGTTCACATAACACCACTAGAGGCTAGACAACATACATCTCATCAAAATATCGAATGAATACCAAATTCACATGACTATTAATAGCAAGACTTCTCCCATGTCCTCGGGAACAAACGTAACTACTCACAAAGCATATTTATGTTCATAATCAGAGGGGTATTAATATGCATATAGGATCTGAACATATGATCTTCCACCAAATAAACCAACTAGCATCAACTACAAGGAGTAATCAACACTACTAACAACCTAACTAGTACCAATCCCGACTTGGAGACAAGAATTGGATACAAGAGATGAACTAGGGTTTTGAGAGGAGATGGTGCTTTGGTGAAGATGTTGATGGAGATTGCCTCTCCCGATGAGAGGAGCGCAGGTGATGACGTTGGCGATGATTTCCCCCCGAGGGAAGTGTCCCCTGCAGAACAGCTCGCCGAGCTCCTAGATTGTTCTCACTGTATGGCGGCGAGTTTCATTCCGAAAGGTTGCTTATGATTTTTTCTCGATGAAAGACCTCATATAGCGAAGATGGCCATCGGAGAGCCAACAAGGCCCACGAGGTAGGGGCGCGCATACTGGGGTAGGGCGCGCCCCACCCTCGTGGACAGGGCCCCTCCGTGAACTTCTTCCACCGGATATTTTTACTATTTCCCAAAATGACTTCCGTGGAGTTTCAGGACTTTTGAAGTTGTGCGTAATAGGTCTCTAATATTTGCTCCTTTTCCACCCGAGAATTCCAAATGCCGCATTCTCCTCCTTATGTAAACCTTGTAAAATAAGAGAGAATAGGCATAATTATTGTAACATAACGTGTAATAACAGCCCATAATGCAATAAATATCGATATAAAAGCATGATGCAAATGGACGATCAACTCCCCAAGCATAGACCTCGCTTGTCCTCAAGCGGAAGTCGATAACGATAAATATGTCCCCATGTTTGGAGGTAGAGGCGCCGATAAAATAAAATACGGACATGAAGGCATCATGATT
>JAHIAM010005672.1:0-31845 GCA_021605205.1 Aegilops longissima | reverse complement strand
TCCCCACGCATGCTCAACTCGCATGGGATGTTGTTTTATATTCTCTACGCCAAAGTACCAGACACCGATAAGTTGATAGTTCCTGATGGGTGACGGTCAGATTTTGCTTTTTTGTAAATAGGATAATAACTTGTTTTGTAAATTTTCTAACTATTGTTGTTCTTTTTATACAATGCATCAAGATCCGTGATGGAAATATTGATTCCAATGTGCTAAATTGGTTCACAAGATCGTGTGATGGTTTTGACCAAGTAGGTGAACTTGGACTTTTGTACTCATTAACCGAATGCTATGTTTTCTTTACGCTTTGGGATGTGGGGAATGAACTTGATCTCGTGCTATTTTTATTAAAGTTGTACTTATTGTTGCAAGGGAATTGAACTGATATGATTGTTCTCAACCTTTGGGTGTTGATATAATTTCTTTATGATTATGTGATTTTTGTTTGTACTTATGAATTTCAATTTCCCTTTTTATTTTATTGTTTGAGGCTGAATTTTTGCTTCATTATGATTTGGTAAATTCATTTTTCCTCTGTGATTTTTTTTCAGCTTCTTTTTCCTTACATTTGATCCGGCTTCATTTGTGGCTACCATGAAGCCTAGTGAAGAATCTGGCATTGGTGCTTGGTTGTTCTCAATTTGAAGTTCCGGCTGCTTCGAGTGTCTTGATTCACCGTGATGAAACCTGGGTGATGCAAGTAGATTCTAAGGAATATGACATAATATAAAGAAGCTTTGAGGGAGTCCAGTAGATGTACAAACCGTTTCACCGGGCAAGATATTGATGGTTTCTGCGAAGTTTGTGCGGTGCTCTCAAAGAGGAAAACACGTGAGTATCCGCTTTTAATGATTTTGCTGTATTGTTTTTGTTGGCGGAGGATGTTGTTCTCGTATTTTTTTGGATTTTGTGTTGTACCATTTTTTGATTTTTCCTTTGTTTACATGCATGATTGTGGATTCTTTATGCTGCAAAACTGCAAGACCTATTATTGCCGGAGGATGGTGTAATTGAAATGGTCGATTACAGCCATGAAGACATTTTTGACATTAGGAAGACTTTTGTTGTATATCTCAGCAACTAGCTTATTTGTTTGATGTTGATTTCGGTTTGTTTGGCATCGAACCCTCGTGACGCTTGCATGGACTTTTGTAATTTTTTGCAGCTTGTACTTCTATTAGTACTGGCCATGAAATATGTATTTGAACTTACGCTTTGCGCGCTTTTTTTTTTTCCGTGAGTGGGTCGGATCTTGGTGAGCATGACTGGCAGTGTTCTTTGGTAGCCGCTCTTGGAGCTCGAAAGCCAGTAGCTATTGATCTCTAGCAGTATGCTTCCCTAAAAGACAAGATCTCGTGTTATGAAGGGGCGGTTGGGAGTTCTGAGAGGTTTTACTGTTGCTTGTGTAGATAGCCCCACTACAGCCAAGAATCCCATTGTGGAATTGATAGATGAATGATGATGTGTTTGACAAGATTGCTCGGGCGTTGAAGAGTCATGAGGAGCACTTCCGCCAAAGGTTTATCTCCCCATGTCGAATAGTGGCTCAGAGAGCGGTGCTGCTAGGAAAGATCTCTCTTTGGATTCTCGCAATGTTGTAGGTGTCGGGAAGCTTGATCAGAATCCACTTAACACCTATGGGACCGGGCGGACTCGAGCCCCTTTCGTTCGGGTGAGGGCGGAGGTCGCATCGAAGAGCAGATCGAGGCGGCTAATAACGAAGCAGTTTACCCATTTTCGAGCTCTCCTGAGATAATATACTCCCATCGCTGCTTTGTCTGATTGTATTGTGTTCTGCTAGAGAGCGAAGGAGAGCTACAAGACTCAGCGAGTGTGTCTCTGTTTCGATGAGATGAACCCCTTCTACGCTATGCATGGGCCTCCTTTTATATGCTTAAGGGGTCACCAACAGTGGCAACGAGACAAGGGCAAAAAGGGAAAAAATGAGTTGCGGTTGGTACAACTACTTGTACAAGGTATTCTACCTAACTCCGACAAGCAAGGGACAAAAACATTAAATGCCCGGCCCATGTCGCCTAAATAGTGCAACAACAGGACCATCGTGGGCGCCACCGCTGCCATGATGGCAATCTTGTCGCTGCCACTGCTGTTCTTCCGCCGCTCGCATTAACCTCTTGACACGCTGCACCGGAATGGTCCCATGGCGATATCGCTGGTGGATGAGTCGGAGCGGAGGTAAAGAGTGGTTGCTCGCCGCCGGCAAGCGCTTTGAAGCGCTCTGCTGAATCCTTTGTCGCGTCTGGAAGCTTGTCGTCATCGAGCCTTCCCGCAAGCTCTTGCCGGGTCTTTGTCTTCGCGGTTTTGAGGTCTTCCGGAAGCTCCTCTTGCCGGGCCTTGTCTCCTTGGCTTAAATACTTTGTTCTTGAATGGCTCCAGAGGAACTACGAGACCTTAGCGGTCACCAGTAAGTTCTTGCCGCTGGTGTTGAATCGCTGCGCACGAAGTTCGGGATACTAGGGTACCCCTACCTAGTACACCGGACAGAGCCCCGGCTCGGGCCACACATGGTGCCGAAGCGCTGTTGGGCCTGTGCCCAAAATAGTGCACGGGCACGCGCGCCCAGATCACGCCAGCATCTCTGCTCGGACTTACCACGCCCCCACGTAACAGCGACGCCGAACGTGGGCGCCGTGGGAGAGATCGTGGGGGTTTTTATTTTGAAAGCGGAACGTCCGCCCTCTCTCCTCCTTATAAGGGAAATCAGGCAGGTCGCCCACCTCGCCATTTGCCGCCTAATTCGAAACCACCGCCGCCTCCCCTTCTTTTCTCTAGTCTCAAGAGAGCAGCGCTTCGCCCCATCGCCACTGGGCCGCTTATCAACGCCGCCGTCTCCTCCACCACCTCCGCCATGGCTCCGAAGTCGATAAGGGAAGGGCGTGAAGTCGGCCGAGGCGCAGCGGCTCGCGGTGCTGCGAAGGAGCGGGTTGTTTTCCCCCCAGCCGCCGCAGGGAGCCGAGGGAGAACTACTACCTCTTCTCGTCGACGGAGACGCTGAGCGATCCGCCAAGACGGTTAATACCAGTCCGCCGCTTCAATCTAGCCCCAATCTGGTACCCCTTCTTCAGCTAGTTTTATTATGTGGGTCTCACGCTTCTTCTCTGAATTTTTTCTACATATCATGAATACCCACGGCGCTTCGGCCTTGATTTCACCCCAATGCTGTTCCTGACCATGGCAGTTTTCGCACACCTTTGCGAAAACTTTGTCTGAGTCCACCCAAACGTAGCCCCTTCTCGCCACTTCTTCATGCCCCGAGTTGAGAGAGGAGAGCCCTTGCCGGAGGGATTGCTTGGATCTCCGTGACCAGCAAGAAAGAGTCCTATCTTGAAGGAGAGCTTCGCAGCAAGTGGGAGGAGGAGGGCCAACTGGTGTTGATCGCTGAGGAGAACCCGCAGCTTTGATCGCCAGCGCCAACTCCAATAGTGTGCGTGCAACGATTGGAGCAACTTGGCGCTGAAGATGCTAGATCAAGATTGCCGTGACTCGATCTTGCGCCAAAGCTTGCCGGACTCACCGTAGGCGCTGTGCAAGAGATTTTTCGCCACAAGATCGCTTCCCTTGCAGGAGAGGAGGAGACTCGCTTGGGAGTTCCAAATGCGGCGGACGCCATGAAGCTGCGCCTGGCCTCAACTTCAATTTCACTGTCTTGGAGTTGGATGCGGCGTTGCTAGAGCTGTTCAAGCACGACCTCGACCACCCCGAGTGGTTTAGGGTTGCCGAGGGAGTCGCCCCATTGTGCAACAACTCTTCGCCGACCAAGATCCGCGTAATGATGCCGCGAAGCGATTCACATGGGATCGCTCCAACTCGCAAGAGCTCTCGGACGATGTCGCGGCGGCAGTTCTTCGACAGCTTGGAAGAAGTGCCGATCCGCTCCGACGAAAGCGTAAGAGCCTCACCCACGGCACCACCGATTGACGAGATGCGCCGCGATCACCACCAAAGCCGGGAGGAGGCGGCAGCAGCCGCCGCCACCGGTGAATTCGGGTTCACCGTGGAGGAGGCAGAGGCAGCAGAGGCGGCAAGCCTTGTCGAGCGTAAGGGAGTTTGTCGGGCGAGGAAGAGCTTGCCGAACCCGGCCGAAGTCGAGCGAAACCGCCGAGGGCGCTTCCTCACCACCATCTAGCAGCTTGCCGCAAACGGAGCCCCCGGTTCCACTATGAGGCGCCTCCGCAAGGTCGAGACGAGACGGGTGGCAGACGGGTCACAGTACCGCAGCACTGCGGCGACGCCGCTTCACCGCAGTTAGAAGCAATCAAGCAGCCGCTGAGCACCACACCGCCGCAATAATCGCGGGATCCTCCTGTGCCATCACTAAGCACCCCCGCTAAGCGGTCAAGGGAAATCCACCTCCGCTTGCCGCACCGGAGGCGAAGCCGAATTTGATCTTCTCCCTACCAAATCTGGACGAGGAAGAAGAAGAGTAAGCTTTATATTGTGCTTGTATTTCTTCAATTTTGTTGCTTCGCCTTTGTATCTGATTTGCTTCATTCTCAACTCTTTCCTTTTTCGTGACGCTGGCCCAGAGAGAGCCGAAGAGAGCTAAGACTTCGTGGTTGTCATCGAGGATGATCTCTGTGGCAACATGAGGCGCTGCCTGAGACCCCCTTGCTGCACCTGCAATCCTTTCTCAGCAGCCCCCAAAGACAGCCCCCAGCAGTAAGTATATGGTTTACTTATCGTTAGGGCGGCATGGGTGCTCCTTCTTTGTTGATATCTCGATCGTTGGTTTGTGTAGGAGCAGAGCAGCCTCATCAGGAGTGCCGGAAGCCGCCTCCCAAATACCATCTCGCTTCGATTTCACCGCCAAGGAGGATTCTCCCAAGGGAGCGTTCCTCACATGAGGAGACTTCTCCGACAAGGACGGCACCAAGGATCCTCGGTGGTCGAGACCATGGCTGCAGATCCCATCGCAGGTAATCCTCTTGCCTGAAAAATTCTCTTGCCTTCTTTTTTTTTCTTCGTTTCTTCTTTTTGAACATTTGCTTGATCGTTTTTCTTTTTTTCGGTCGCCGATCCATCCGCCGCAGAAAGCGATGGAGACCGAGGTCGCCGGGCGAGGAGGTCGTGGCGCGTGCATATCGACGACGCCGCCGCCATGGAGGAAGAGGTGGCGCCGATGAGTCCGGCTGC
The DNA here is from genome assembly GCA_021605205.1 of Aegilops longissima. NCBI lineage: Eukaryota > Viridiplantae > Streptophyta > Magnoliopsida > Poales > Poaceae > Aegilops > Aegilops longissima. The sequence continues at coordinate 26,691 of JAHIAM010005672.1, read as the reverse complement.
GGGCGAGGCTTAAAGTTGTTACACAGGCGCCAGAAGGTCGGGCGAGGGGTCTCGTGATCGTGATCGACGCACTTCGAGGTCAGCAGGAGCGCCAGCGCCACGACGACGCACGATCCCTCCGCCATCAGTGCAGCGTCAGTTCCGGAGCCCCAGCCCGGCGCCTATCTCAAGGCCGGCGACGTGTGTCTTCATCAAGCTCTCCGCATCGAGCCCAAGGCGCTGATCAAGGAGAGAGATTTGATGAAGAGCTGCTCGCCTCCGCCGGGCTGACGCTGGTGGACGCGGGCAAAGCAGCAGCGGGCGAAGTCTGAGGAGGAGCAGCTTGTCCGAAGAAGTTGCTGTCGCTTACCGCGCCTCGCAAGCCAAGTTGAAGTCCCGGAAGCGCTTGTCGCCAAGGCGGAGCAGACATCGAGAAGCGCGCTGGAGGAGCTCGAGGAATCAATCAGAAGCTCTCCCGTCCTGGCGTAGGAGCGGGAGCAAATTGTTGAGGCGCCGCAGCCTTCATCCTCGAGAAGGCAGAGGTTGAAGAGCAGCAAGAGGCTCGCTGCCGAGAAGCTATCCGCAAGAAGGAAGGCGAAGCTGGCGAGCGAAAGATTAATCTCGATACTATGAGGGAGGAGCTTGCCGCACAGTGAGGAGATACTTATGGGCTCTAAGGAAGCAAATGATGCTGCTGCAGCCAAGCCGAGGCCGCCAAGAAAGAATTGGAGACAAAGCAGACGTAGCTGGAGGCCAATCTCCGTAAGAGCGGCGAGGAGCTGCTACACTCAAGCACGAAGCGCGAGAAGGACGCCTACACTACTTGGCGAGCTGCAGGGCTGCGCCTCACGAGAGGAGCAAGGAGCTCAGCCCGCCAAGGACTCCAAAGCAGATCTTGAGCTGAAGCCGACCACCCTCGATGCAAAGCGCTGGACGGTGCTAAGGAGCGGGAGGTGGGCCTGTTGGAGAAGATCAAGGCCAACGAGGCGTCATTGGCGAAAGTGCTTTCACGCCCACAAGAGCACTTCAGTGGAGAATGGAGCAATCGACTGAAGGTCTTGTGAATATCGCCGCCATCGACATCGAGCCGACGGAGCCGGGATGGTGGATCTTTGGTACTTTTCCGACGAAGCGCCCAACCCAGCGCCAAGCTCAGCTTGTTCTTCAAGGGCGCAGACGGCTCTCCAACGACTACTGGGAAGAGATCCAAAGCAGCTGGCCGAGGAATCGCGCCGATCCAGCGGGAGCTCTCTAGAAGGTGTTGATGAAGGTGGCCTTCCGCAATCCAAGCCTCGACCTCACCGCGCCCCAGATCCCTGTCAGCCGCCGATGCCGGATGTGAGGCGCTCAAAGCCCTTGTCGCACCCATTGTGGACAAGGTGGGCAAGATTGCAAGTGGTTGATGGCGCACTGCCAGAGATTAGGCCGCCAGCTTTTATCTTTCCCTTGTCGCCGCCGATCACATTTAGGAGAACAACTTATTAGATCTGCATAAGCTATTTTGTAATATAACTCTATCTTGGGCAATGATTGTAATGTTATTTCCTTTTACTTGATTCCTTCCTTTGTATGTTTGTGCCCCACGCTTTTAGGGAACTTGTCGGGCGCTGGCACCTTTGCCCGTGAGAGGGCCGAAAGTGAACGTCAAGAGCCCATGGTCAAGGTGCTGCTCCGACAAGCAACCTTGTCGCAACTAGTTGCAGCTCACTTACGTTGTTGAGCGGACTAAACAAAGTAAGGGCGCACAGGTTTTCCATACAAAGTACTATCGCTCGAGGAAGATAACTTAAAATTTAAAAGCTGATTGCTCAAACTTTGGCAACTTAGCTTTTTCTGTCGCTTGCTTCCCCGTAAGGCTAAACTCTCGAGCGACGCTTGTGGCCCACACCATTATCTTCTCTTCCCCCGCTAACTTGTATGGCGAAGGAACCTTCCTTTCTTTGAGAAAGAGAAAGAAGAGAAAATAAAGTTATGGAGCCTTGTGGCTCGTTATTGCTTACCGTGTGTGGATGCTGCACAAAATGTTAGATAACACATGCAAAATGATGATGAAAGCATGTAGTTGACAAGTTGTGCGCAACACATGAGCTTTACTTATGCACGGGTCTCATACCGCTTTGTACAAAGGATTACATGCAACATCGGCAAGACTTGTACAAAAGGTGGTTGCTTAACAAGTTCCGAGAACCGCGCCTCACGCGTAAAACTTACGAAGATGTTCAATGTTCCGTGAGTTGCTCACCGAATGCCATCTTCGGTCTCAGCATGACAGCGCCAGTGCCTAGTGACTCGCTTCACCCAATAAGGGCCTTCCCACTTTGGCGCCAACTTGTTGGAATTCTTATGGACTGAATGCGCCAAGAACAAGGTCGCCTCGAGGCTTCCGCACTAACTCAAGGGTTATGGTAGCGACGCAAAGCTTGCCGGTAACGAAAGTCAGTTTCAGGCCAGCCGTCTAAGATCGTCCTCCTCAAGGAGCAACATCCATCTTGTCGCAGCTGCTCTTGCTCAAGCTCATCATAAGCGTAGTACTGAGGTGACCCGCACACGAAGTTCCGTGGGGAGAACTCGCCTTCCGCCCATAGACTAGAGCGAAAGTGTCCGCCGCTGGTTCGACGGCGCTGCTCGATCGACCAAAGAACCACCGCAACTCCTCAATCCAGTTCCTTCGCACTTGTGCAGCCCGCCGAAAGTTCTCGTCTTGAGCCCACGCGAACATTTCCAGCATTTGCCTTCCTCGCTGACCATTGCTTCTGGATGAGCAATGGCTAAAGCGGCACCTTGGCGCCAAGATCTTGGACGACCGCATGAAGGTGCGGTTTCGTGGAACTGTGGTGCCGTTGTCGGTGATGATCCTGTTAGGAATTCCAAAACGGCAAACAATCGACCCAAAGAACTTGACTCACGATCGCGGCTGCCACCTTCCTCATCGCTTCCACTTCCGCCACTTTGTGAACTTGTCGATTATGACGCATAAGTACTCAAAGCCCCGACACTCGGGAAAGGGGCCGAGAATGTCGAGCCCCTGCATCAAAATGGCCGTGATAAAGGGATTGTCCGAGAGCTTGAGCTGGTTGGTATCTGCTGAATGGAACCGCACGCTCACACTTGGTTACTTGTGCAAGTATCCTCGAGGGCAGTCGGTCCGAAGAAACCTTACCGAAAGCTTTGCCGGGTAAGTGCTCTTATGCCAATGTGGTGACCACATATACCTCAGTATCTCTCTGCCACTACTTATGTCCATCTTCCCGGTGAATACACTTCAATTTCACACCATTGAGTCTCCTTCTCAGGCAAACGTGCTGTCGACAAACCGTACATACTTGACTGCTGGCAAGCTACTTTTTCCGCTTCTTCTTGCTCTTCGGAAGTTCTCCCGTTCAAGGAAATGGACAATCATTGCCTGGTTCATGCCGGAGCCAGGTTCGGACAACAAGGACTAAAGGCACATATGCTGCCGCGGAACATCCGGCTTCAACGGCAAGAACTTGCGCCTTGGCCGGAGTTTGATGTTCCCGCAAGCTTGCCGGAGCAAAACTTGTCGAGCGCTCGCTTCAACGAAACAAACCCTAGGCTTGCTCTGAGCATACCGCTTTCAAGACTCTTGGTGTTGATCTTGGGACCTTTTTGGTGGCGGCTTTGGAAGCTCTCGCCGAAAATAGTCACCAGAAATCAACTTCCTCTTCTTGTTCTGTCCAGCTTGATGGCGCTATAGCTTGGTTGAGTCAGCTTGAGCACAAAAATCCCTGGTTCCACAGTAACTTGAGGCGCGCACTTTGATGCACCATCAAGCAATATCATTCTGAGCTCTTGGAACATGTTCCATCTGCAGCCACCAAAGTGCTCTTTCTAGCTTTCTCACTTCATCAACGAGGCTTCCATCAACGGACTCGATAATCTTTTTGTTCACTTGGCGGACGACAAGCCGCGAGTCGCCTCCGACAATGAGCTTTTGATCCCAAGGTTCATCATGATCCTCGAGACCGCAAGCAAACCTTCATACTCGCAGTATTGTTTGTTGCTTGCTCCTTGGGAAAGTGCATTTGGACTATGTACTTGAGGTGTTCTCCGTGGTGCGATAAGCAAGACGTGGCAAGACCGCGCGCTTGCAATAGAAGGCACCATCAAAGTACATCAGCCATTCTTGCTTGCTTCCTTGACGGGATGCTCGCCTCGAATTTCTTCATCCCAGTTACGCCCATTCTCGCTATAAACTCGCCAATGCTCGCTTTGGATAGTTGAAGTGCTTTCAAACTTGAGGCCAAAGCTTGACAGTTCCAAAGGCCCACTGACAATCCCGCCTGCTCGCTTCCGGATTTTGCAATATCCTCTTCAGGGAAAGCGAGTGACGACTGTGATTTCATGTGCCCGAAGTAATGGCTAGCTTTCGAGGCCATGAGGAGGCCGGTAAGCAATTTCTGCACACCGAGTACCTTGACCTAGCCCCCTCGCAGTAGGGAACCGACAAAGTAAACCAAGGCGCTGCACCATCTTTTTTCAGATTCTTCGCACTCACGCCGCAGATCCATCCTTGTCGGGACCAGAGCTCGCCGGTGAAGCCCCCGCTTGTCGCTGGATGCATCCGCCTTGGTTGTCGGCTCATCATCTCGCCTCCTTCTCGCTATTAACGCAGACTAACTATTTGATTGGTTGCCGCTATATATAGCAGCAACCTCTCTTGTGGCCTAGGTGCGATAAGTATTGGAGGAGGACAGGTGCCTTTTAAGTCCTCGGCAGCAGCCTCCGCCGGAGTCCATTTCATTGACCTGCTTTTTTCAAAATCTTGAAAATGGCAGGCTGCTCAGAGACCCAGAGATAAACTCGCTGAGAGCAGCCACGCAACCGCAAGTTCAGACATCCTTGACGCGCTTTGGTGCTTCAATCTGCTCAATGGCCTTGATCTTGTCGGGATTGGCTTCAATTCCTCACGAGACACGAAGAAACCGAGAAGCTTGCCGAAGGGACTCCAAACACGCACTTCTCGTGGGTTGAGCTTGAGGTTGATCTATGCGAGATTTGCAAAGGTCTCATCTAAATCTTGAACCAGAGTTGTCTGCCTCTTTGCTTTTGACCACTATGTCATCCATGTAGGCTTCTACATTTCTGCATTTGCGGCTCAAAAGGCCATGGACTACTCTTGCAAACGTTGAACCAGCATTCTTTAGTCCAAAAGGCATCCGACAAAACATGATGTGCCACATGGGGTGATGAATGCGTTTTCCTCATCCTCTTCTCGCCATGAAGATCTCATGATATCTCGAGTATGCATCAAGAAATGAAAGCAATCACATCCAGCCGTGGAGTCAACAACTGGTCGATGCGCTGCAAGGAAATGGGTCTTTGGGACAAGCTTTATTAACATCTGTGAAGTCGATACAAAGTCTCCATTTCCATTTGCCTCATGCATAACTACAGGATTGGCCAACCACGAGGATGGAGCACCTCCGACAAGGTCTGCTGCTTCCAATTTCTTGATCTCTTCGCAATGAATTCTTGGCGCCCACCGCTCGCTTTCCGACTTTTGCTTGACGGGGCGCAGATGAGGATGCATAGCCAAGATGGTGCTCAATTACTTTCTTTGGGAACACCGGGATGTCGACCCACGCACGAACACGCCGACGCTCAGCCTCGCAGGAAAGCAACGCGCGCGCCTTCCTACGAAGGGTCGAGTGTAACTGATGGTGAAGGTACCACCAGTACCGCCCCTCCTTGGCGGCACCTTCTTGGTCTTTGTGAGCTGCCATCGCCTTCTTACACTTGCCTTCTGGAGCTCAAAGGAAGTCCTCGACCAGAAAGCAGCACCAAGAGGTGCGCTTGTCGAAAGTGGGCATCGTAGTTCTCTGCCGGACTTGGTCTTCTTTTTTCTTCCCCGGAGCTTCGCCGCGATTTCATATCCGTCGCAGCCGCCGCCTCCCTAGAATCTTGTCGGGCAGATAAGAGCATCCTTCTTGTCGCCATGGATGAAATGACACTTATTTCCCCGGCATCTTGAGTAAGTTGTATGCGTATAATGAGAGGCTGCCATGAATCTTGGCGAAGTGTCGGATGGGCCAAGTATCCCATTGTAAGGCAATGGAAAATCAGCAACGCCAAACGTGACCTCTCATTCCTCGAAGTTCAACTCATCGCCAAATGTCACCGCAACGTGATCTTCCCTTCGCTTGCTCCTTCCCGATTGATTCTTGAATGTGCCCTCTTCGAGCTCGCTGTCAGGATCTCGCTTCGGAGCACCGCGGAGGAGATCAGGTTCAAGCCGGCCCCGGCCAACTAGCATCTTAGTGACCTTGAGGTTGCGGATAGTTGGTGAAACCATCATAGGCGCACCCGACCGCAGCTTGCGCGATCGTGGTGGTCTCTCAATATCAAAGATGATAGGCGGATGGACCATTTCGCAGGCTTACGGACTCTGCCGGATGGTTCTGCCGCATTAATCTCCCGTGATCCATCGCTTGAGTTGGCGGTGAAGTATGCGAGAAGCACCACCACAACGCAGAGGGACCTTCAGTTTTCCTCAAACTCCCGCTCATCGGTCTGGGCTGTCTTCCATATCTTCATCGCTGCTGCCGTTTTCATCCTCGTCGCGCCGCCGGAGGTCTGTCTCCTGTCCGCCGCTTGGCCTTGCCAAGGCCCTCCCTCGCCGGGCGCTTCTTGCCAACTCCCCAAAGACCTTCCTCGCCTTTCTCCTTGTCGGCACAACAGATTCAGCCTTCGTTGCTCAACAAGCCGCTCGACCTTCTTGCAGCCTCGAGGTCATGGCCCTTGGTGCGGTGGATCTTGGCATTATCGCTTGTTGGAGTTGCCCGCTTGTCGGCGTCGCCACAGTGCGGGCCAGTGCTGCCGGGTAACCTCTCTTGCCGGAGCCACCAACTTTGGCTTTCTTGTGTACCATCTGCTGCCGGATCGCCGACAACCAGCACCTCTTTACCCTTTTTCCTTCTCGTTGTTCCACGCCGCTCTTTCTTAGCCGGAGCAGCCTCCTCACTATCGATCCTGCTTCTGATTCTCTCCGAGTCTCCTCCTTCCTCAAGACGCGACATTTGTCGGCCTGTGGCATACAGTTCACTAACGTCCTTGACTTTGCACATCGCCATTTCTCCTCATCCCGCGGTTCCGCGACGTTTCGATGAAACGCGCTGATTATCACAAGCGGTGGACATCCGGGATGTTATAGTGCACATGGTGAATCTCTCGAATGAACTTTGCGCAAAGACTCTCCTTCCTTCCGGCGCGATGAAGGAAGGTCGCTTTCTTGGCCATGAGGCTTGTGTCCGCCCGTGAAGGCGCCGACAAACCGATGGCATAGATCGCCAAGAGGATATGGAGTTGTCCGCAAGTGCATGAGCCATGATCTCGACATTAGGCTTGAGTACCGCCGGGAAGTAGTTGGCGAGGATCTTGTCGCCTCGCCCCCCGCAGCTTGCACCGCTGATGGTGTAGATGCTGAGGAACTCCGACGGATGTCCCGCCATCGTATTTCTTGGCACATCCGCTTGAAATTCTTCTGCTGGGCACATCGACTTGCCGCAGCTCACGAGTGAACGCGATGGCAACCTCCATCACAGACGCAAGTCGCCTCGTTCCTTCGGGCGCATGCATGTCGACAGAGGGCTCAGCGCGCTGGTCGGATTGACGCCGCTTTCTTCGGGCGCCGATGCGAAGTTCGAGCATCTTCTTGTTGCCGTTTGAAGAATCTTGGCGCTGATCATGGCAAGCTCGTGGATCCGGCGACGCGGTGGAGCCGCTGCGAGGTGGATCCGACGAGTTGGTGATCTTGGCCTTCGGTGGGAGAGTGCATGGTGGTTGCACCCCACAAGTTTGCCGCCACCGCTCGTGCCTTGTCGCCTTGCCGCTGCAATGATGTTGGTTGTCGCGGAGTGTCGCTGCTGGCAAAGCCGATGAGACTGATGGTGGCCCTCCATTCGCCGACTTTTGTCGGCTGTTGGAGGGTAGTCTAGGAGCGCTTGAGCTCGCCAAGGCTTCCGCCGAGTGGCGGGCGGCAGCAGAATCAAGCGAGGAGCGGATATGCTCGCATTCTAACTATGTTAGAAGGAGCAGATCCCGCCCAGCGTCGTATCAGACTGCAAAGCAAAGATGTCAAGCGGCACGCTGGTCTTGAGGGCCTCGCGATCCTCCACTCGGTCTTGATCCAACGAACATATGGTATTGTGAATACCATGACGCTGCCGGTCCCATGGCTCCGAGATGGGCGCTGTGCATGCACTGACGCCGAGGTCCGCGCTGCCTTGTCCTGACTTGGCAGCGCCATGAGCTCCCTCGTCGGGCGCCGTTCTTCCGCTGTGTTCACCCCACCACCCATTTTCTCCGGTGGAGGCGGGATTGACGTGGATTTGCCTCGCGCTGCCGCTTTCTTCTTCGTGGCATGTTGATGAAGATGATGAAGATGTTGCTTGTGTGAACACCGATCAGGTTCACACAGCCTCGACGACTCTCTACCGGCGCGCGCCAAAGATGTCGGGAAGCTGATCAGAACTCCATTAACACCTATGGGATCGGCGGACCGAGCCCCTTTCGTTCGGTGAGGGGCAGAGGTCGCATCAAGAGCAGATCGAGGCGGCTAACACGAAAGCAGTTTACTCCAGCTTCGAGCTCTCCTGAGAGATAATACTCCTACTGCTGCTTGTCTAATTGTATTGTGTTCTTGCTAGAGAGCGATGAGAGCTACAAGACCCAGTGAGAGTGTCTCGGTTTCAATGAGCTGAACCCTTCTACGCTAAGCATGGGCCTCCTTTTATATGCTCAAGGGGTCACCAACAGTGGCAATGTAGACAAGGGCAAAAGGGAAAAAATGAGTTGCGGTTGGTACAGCTACTTGTAAAGTGTATTCTACCTAACTCCGACGGCAAGGGACAAAGCAGAATGCCCGGCCCATGTCGCCTAAACAAAGGCAACAGGATCTGCCAGGGCGCCACCGCTGCCACGATGGTACTTTTGTCGCCATTGCCACGCCGCTTCACGGGTCAAGACAAATTTTCTGACACGCGCTACCGAATGGTCCCATGGCGGCATCGCCAGGATGAGCTGGAGCGGAGGTAAAGAGTGGTTGCTTGCCGCGCAAGCGCCTTTGCCGCTGCTGAACTCCTTGTCGCTGTCCGGAAGCTTGTCGCCATCGAGCCTTCCCGCAAACCTCTTGCCGGGTCTTGTCTTCTTCGCGTTTTGAGTGGTCTTCTCCCGCAAGCTCCTCTTGCCGGGCCTTGTCTCCTTGGCTTAAATACTTTGTTCTTGAATGGTTCCAGAGGAACCACTTGAGGACCTTGAGCGTCACCAGCAAGCCTTGCCTTGGTGCTCAGTAATCGGCTCAGACGAGTTCGGGATACTAGGAACCCCTTCATTTAGTACACCGACGTATGTTAGCACGGCTGCAGCCTGTGAGCTCCTATAAAGTTTTGTTCTCGCAGCAGCTTCACCTTTATAAATTCCTCACCGGACAAGGCTCGGTGGTTGTATAATCTGCTGCTTAGTGATGAATGGCGTGAGAAGTATGCCGAGTGAGTATCTCTCATTATTTTTCCTCTTCCTTTTCTTGTGTTGTTTGTAACTCGCTAGATAAATATGGCCTGAATCGTTCTTTTTATACAACTCGAATCGCTATGAATGCCTTTATCTTGCTTCTCCTTCTTTTTGTTCTTGTGTGTCGCCGCAGAATACATTCTCAATGATACCTCACCGATGGAAACGTGAATTAACTTCAATGGAATCGATCCGGGAAGTTTTTTCACCTGGGCAAATGATGGAGGGTGATGTAATGGACTTCCTCATTGATGATTGCAAGCAAGATCCCGATAGAAATGTTGATTTCGCATCTGGGAAAAGGATATTGCTGAGTCCATATTTCATCACGGTAATCAATCAGATTGGTTTCTTTATGTTGAACAAGACTGTCTATTGTTTTTATGATTTTTAATAATACTTTGCTTGTTGATTCTTTTCCGCTATCTATTTTCTATTTTGGCTTTTTTGCAGGTTGTGCTTGACTGTTCGTTTACAAGGATGAAAATAAAGTGTTTAATGTGGAGAGTGCAGCGAGAGATTTCAAGAGCTATGTTAAAGCTAATGAAGACTTGCTCAAGGTTCGACCTTGTGAGATCTACTAGCTGATTTTTGGTTTTATTTGTTTGTTGTGATGCTGGTTTTTACTTTGAATATTTAACATCTTTTTTGGTCATTTGTTTTAGATCATGATGCCTCTATTCAAGCTTCTATGGTTTTATCAAAGGATAGGAAAGTGAACCACTATTCCTTATATGTCATGAATCGGCATCAAGTAGCGTTGACATCCTTGACTTTACCTTATCCGAAGAACCACCGCCTCTTCGAAGAACACCTATCACAAAGACTGCGAGAAGATTGTGAGTGACATTTATTATCTCAGACTGGATTAATATTTTCGCATCTTTGTTTCTCTTGCTTCGAGACCTAAACCGTGGTCGGTTGTTTTGTTTTTTTACAGATTTCTAGATTGGTCAAAGTAATGAAGGTCTGTGTATGGTGATGCTCAAGATAATGCAAGCAAGCGCCCAATTGGGAGCTGTTTGCAAAGAAACCAACGCTTGTCAAGGTTCCACTTCAAGGGAAAAATGAATGTGGCCATTATATCGTGGAAGTATGCGGATGCTATGATGGTGAAAAGATCGCTGAGAACATTCAAATAATGACGGGGTTTCTTTTGAGCTTTTCAAATTGCTTTTGGCTTATTGTGCATCCTTTTTTATGTGTCATGATTTTTGATAATTTGTTTTATTGTTTTGCAGCCACACATTGTTGATTGGAACGCCGAGGATCTGATAGAGTTGTGTTCAACCGAATAACCATCTTATGGTGACGGAGCTTCCCAAGGAGGTTCATGCTTTGGCTCCCGATGCATAGGATAAATGGTCATCATTTGCATAGTGAATGGATAGTTGTGTGATATATCTCTTGAAAACATTGTAGGCTCTATTTTGAAGTGTTTGATGTCTTGTCGAGTACTATGTAATAACTAGTATATTTTGTGTTGTGTTTTAAGTGTGGCACAATGTTTCATCGGGAATTGCTTTTGGTTAAGTTTTTTTTGTAATCAAGACTTATATAGTAGTTGAACTGAAAACAATTTTTTTTCAAGTGTATTTTCGAGTTGTTGCTCGTAAAGTGAGATTTATTTTATTGTTATGTGATTCCATCCTAACTTGGACCTTTATAGTTTCAGTACTTTCGCTTTTCTTGTACTTATGATATAGTTCTCGTTAGTAACGATTTGTAGTCTCATTCAGCAGTAAGGCTTTCAAAATTTTAGTGCCAAATTTCTTTTTGAACTTCTTGAACTTTAGTAGTTGAACTTCATAGTAAAAGTTAAATTACTGGTTTAAATTAGCTACGCTTAAGAGATAGTCCTATTAAGTTCAAAACTATTTCTTTCTCAATGCATTAATTGGTATCATCATAGCACTTATCAATAAACTTAGTTGTACCGAGATTCCAATTGTGCTAGTACTTTTGATTAATTATTTATTGTTTGTGTTGTTTGATGCTAGTATGTCTCCTGTTGTGTTTCTTGTGATTTTTCTCTTTGTTGAACTTATATCTTTTTGATTTAGTTTTTGGCCTTTTTTTTTCTAGGTCAGGTTCTTCTCTGTGCAATGTTTGGTATAATCCTAGCACTTGTCTGTATAGACTAAGTTGTACCGAGATTTCAGTTGTATTGCCACCGTTAATTTTAGTATGTCACCGCTTTTAAGGAATGCGAAACCAAGCTTCCTGCCTTTTTATATATTTGTAGAATGAACGTACTGCAGTGTTCAACTGCATCGTAACTTTTCAGTCCTAGGATGCTAGTGACTAGGAAATACGATGGTGTTTCTTTTTGCTTTTTCCGATGCAAGACTTAGTGAATTTCTAACTACTTTTTACCACGATGCTTTTAGTAATCTAATGTTGTCCTCGGCTGAAACTTAGTCTTTTAGTGTTCGCTCTCAAACTAAAACTGATTTTTTTAGCGTGATAGTACTACCGCTCATGTCTAAGTCAGCATCGAGCATGGAAGGCTACTATTTGCTTTTGGCCTTTATTTAGTCTCTGCCACTTTTTTTTAAGTAAAATATTCATGTGTTATTTTTTTCTCCATGACTAGTGCTGCCATGCGGCAGCCATCAAGTTTCAACTTCAACCTACTTCAACTTCAAATGATGGATGAACAAAATAGGAAGCTAGCAAATTTGTTGGACGACATAAGCAAACGATGTACTTGATAGACATAGGCAAACTTGTTCAAACCTCCCACACACATAGCATAAGGTAGGTGGTTCAACATAACGAAAGCAAATTACAAATCTGAAACAACAATACTAAGGACACACAGAGCATAAGGTATCCGGTTCAACATAACAAATGCAGACTTTCATGCATCTTCATCCTGGTTGCAAGGTAGTATGGGTCAGCCTCCTGCTCTTTGAAATATCCCAACCTGTCACGATGTTGTCGATTGTCTTCCATGACTTGTACGCTATGCGACGCATCTATTCCCGCGTGACGTGATGAGGTTGTCCGCGCATGGCTGTTCCCTCCGCTTTGTGGTCTTCCCTGCTCATCTTCTTCTTCATGCCTTCAGAGAATGGGTGGATGACGCCACCGCAACATCGCCAAGGAGTCGAGTATTTGTCGGTCTTTGGATCTTTCCACTTGCGCTGCATGTCGATGAAGTTGTTAGGGTTGATTTCAAACTGACTTCTCCAAAGATCCGCTTGTCACCTCCAATGTCGAAACCCACAAATGTGTACAATTTCTCCTCCTCGAAGTGGTGGGAGCAAGACACACATTTATAGATTAGTCTTCTTTTTGAGGATTTAATTCTTCTGCTTTTTTTGTTCTACAAGTGATAATCCATGAGGTAGATGCTTATATATTATGAGTCATGCATGAATGTAATTCTAAACTAGTACACAAAGTCCCTAAATTAAATTCAACTACACCGTGTTATTTTTTCTTTTTTGCTATCTTCTTTGCTTTACCAAATGCTTCACCAAATTAGAGAATCATTTTACCAGAGTCAATGATATATGCGCTGCTTGATTCAAGTTTAGTTTTCTTTTTTGTTGAATAAAAGACCTATACCAGTGCTTGATACATCTTTGTGCATTAATTCTATATCAAGTTCAAAAATTAGTTTGAGAAACATGTGCATCAAGATATGGACCTATACCACTTCACCAAAGATCTTTTAATACATCAATTCTATAAACTATACTAGTGCATCAAGATCAGAATCTATGCTAGTTCATGAAGTTCAGAAATTAATTTGGTGCATAAAGTTCAGAATGCTATAAACTTTTTTTCAGATGCTAACTGTGAAACAATCCACTTCACAGCTTTCAGTAAATGCATGTAACTTGATAAACATGTAATCGCAAGATCCACTTATAGACTATAGTAGTTCATCTAGTTGGGAAACAATTTTAATTAAGTTTTTAGTGACTAGTACTGGTACAATGATGAATGAACAGTAGTATGAGTTACAATGGATGAATGTACTTCAAAAACTAGTAAAGAAAGTTCTGAAATTAAATTAAGTACATCATGTTATTCTTCTTCTTGGATTATACATAGTTTCAGTAAATGTTGTATGTTCTTCATTGGTACTAGTTTTGTCTACTTTTGTTGAAATAGGATAACACAGAACCAAAGTGCTTCACTAAGTTCTTAGTTTATTTTTCATTACTAAAATAACATTACATCAAATTCAGAAAACATATCACTACAAAAACCACACTAGTACATCTAGTTGGGAAACAAGTGTGATTAAATTTTCGTGATACAGTAGTAGTAAAAAATGATAAACCATATGCAGGGAAAATGAGTAGGATTGCTCACCATTATGTGGCCGCTGGCGATGTGGTACACCAAGCAGAGTTCGACGACGACAACTGCAGGATCTGCCGCCATCCGTGGAGGTTTTTTCCCGTCGGTGTACTCCACATCAACTCCGATGAAGCTCGGATACAAGCCGCCTCCTTCATCCCCGAGCCTCCGCTCATCATTCCGCCGGCCTTGTCTAGTTCGGCTGGTGCGCACGATCTCCAGCCGCTCTCTGCCTATGTTTTAGTACTGTGTGAATTGAATTGTAATTTCAAACAGCACACGGGTTTGAAATTTGATGTCGAGTGGTGCGAGTGGATCCCGCTGTTTTTAGTAATCGATGTTATATGTATGTTTGAACTGATTTTTTATAACTTTGGTTGGCGTGGGGGTTTGAGATTATTTTACCACCATATCGCTCGCTGTGGTGTGGACAGATTATATAGATAATAGATTTAGCAGAATTGACAAATAAATTCTATTTGAACTTTTGAATTTTAGTAGTTGAACTTGTCGATTTTATATAAATAGGAATTTTAGTATAATCGACAAACATTATATGTTTGAACTTTTAGATTTTTAGTAGTTGAACTTGTCGCTTTTATATAAATAAGAATTTTAGTATAGTTATCAAACATTATATGTTTGAACTTTTTGAGCTTTAGTAGTTGAACTTGTCAGCTTTTATATAAATAAGAATTTTACATAATTGACAAACATTATATGTTTTGAACTTTTTTAGTTTTAGTAGTTGAACTTGAAAGTAATATTTAATTCTGTTTTTGAATTATGTACATTTAATGTAAAGGCTATTAAGTTTTGTTCTTTTAAGAGGTTCATTGTTTTGTATCACATTTTTCCTTTTTTTCTTGTAAAGGTTAATTGACAAACATTTTTCTTGTGGTTTATATTTCTTTGTCCCGCCATCCGGTTTGTATACCGGGCTTATTTTGGTGGGTGTTTTGTTGACGATGTAGGCTATTGGGCCATTTTCCGCCCAGATAGCTCGTCTGCAGGTTCGAAAGAAGGCGTCAGGCGCTGCAGGCGCCTGGTTTAGTCCCACCTCGCTAGTCGAGGGGCTCCTGACCTATTTATAAGCGCAGCCGATGCTCACCAACGAACTCCTCTCGAACACTTACCCGGGCGCTTATACACAGCGGCCGCTCTCTCTTGACTCGTGGCCCTCGGTCGGCGGGTCCTCAAGCAGCGGATTATTAGGATTCGCCCACGGGCTCGAGTTCAAGTATCTAGCATTGTGAGGGTTTCACGCCTGACCTTGGGCGGTCAACTTTTTGTTTGTTTGAATCTAGTACTTTACTCCCCGCAGAATTTGGACCGATACTTTTTGTTCTAGTTCTTGCCGCTTTTTGTGAGCGTAATCTTTTTTCATTTGAGTTTTTTGCCTTCTTTTTGTGTTTGTTTTGTGATTATTATCAAGTGTCTTCGTGTCATTTTCGTAACTATGATACTTGGCGATAGACTGAGTTGTACCGATAGTGCATTCATAGTAGCGCTTATGGACCGATGCTTTTTGTACTTTTTATTGTAGTAAGTATGCAATGCCCGATCAAGTGTAATGAAGTTGTGCCGACATGGAACAACGCTGTGTGATTAGTTGCATCATAACTAGTACTTTAGAGAAACGACAACGTTCCATTCAGAAGATACTTTTCAATTTTGAAATGATGGATTAACAACATACGAAGCTTACAAACCAAACTTATATAATGAGATAAGCAAAACATTGTACTTGATGACATAACTAAACTTGTTCAAACATGACAAGCACGACATAATCATACTGGTTCAACCCAACAAGAGCAAACTTATAATTTGAAACAACAAGATAAAAGGCAAGCACAAGCGAAGTAAAATGAAGGCAGGCTCGATGTATCTTCATCCCTAAAAGGGCAATAGGGTGGCCGAGAAGTTGTTAGCCTCCGCCTTTCGCAAATTCTGAACCATCTCTGTGACGAGTCGATCATGAACCATGACTTGTATGCTGGCGACGATCCAGTCCCGCGTACTGATGAGGTTTTCTGCAGCTCGCTTGTCCCCACAGTTTGTAGTCTTCCCTGTTGATCTTGTTCTTCATGCCTTTGTAGAATGGGTGGATGACGCTGGCTGCAACATCACCAAGGAGTCGATTTTTCCGTGTATGCGATTTCCACTTGCGCTGAATGTCGATGAACTTGTTGGGGTTGATCTCCATACCGACAACTTCAGTTTTCTTTTGTCGCTTTCAATGTCGAAACCGCAAATGTGAATAACTTGTCATGTCAAAAGATGTCGGTCAGCGCTTAATTCGCAAGGGCGTAGACATTTTGAATATTAGCATTACATTGATGTTTGAATTATCCATTTTGTTTTGTTTTACAAGTGATGAATCCATGAAGTAGTTGTTTATGTAGGATAAACAATGGATGAATGTACTTCAAAAACTAGTAAAGAAAGTTCTGAAATTAAATTAAGTACATCATGATATTCTTCTTCTTGAATTATACATAGTTTTAGTCAATGTTGTATGTTCTGCATTGGTACTAGTTTAGTCTACTTTTGTTGAATAGGATAACACGTAACCGTGCTTCACTAAGTTCTTAGTTTATTTTCTTACTTAAAATAACATTACATCAAATTCAGAAAATACTTCACTACATCAAGTTCGTAAACATCTTTTTAATACATCAAGTACATAGAATACTCTATTTTATCAACTTCATAAACTACACTAGTCGATCAACTTCAGAATTTAATCTTCCGCAAGATTTTCCAAATAGTAATCCAAAGGCATCAAGTTCAAAATACATTTATAGTATATCTACTTGAGATAATGCAGAGTGCAACCACTTTTCACAAACCACACTAGTACATCTAGTTGGGAAACAAGTGTGATTAAATTTTCAGGATACAAGATTAATAAAATAGATAAACCATATGCAGGGCAAATGAGTAGGATTGCTCACCATTTTGTGGTCATGGGCGATGTGGTACACCAAGCAGAGTTCGTCGACGACAACCGCAGGATCGCCGCCATCCGGGAGGTTCATCTTCGCTGGTGTAGTGCACACCAACGCCGACGATCCTATTTAAACATGTCGCCAAGCTTCCTCCAGAGCCCGGAGATCACCTCGCCGGCCTTGTTCGCTTGGCTGTGCGTACGATCTCCGCCGCCTCCTTGCCGTGGAGCTCAACCCTTTGAGCGCTTCCGTGTAGTTGCGCTTCTCACGGGGACTTTAATGTCGATTTAGGTTGCTCTCTTGTCCGACGCCTCGCATGATGACGCTATGACGGTTCTCCGCCATGGCCTTCCTCCCATGATTTTGGGCTTTGAGAGAGATGTCGGAGGTTTGTGTGCGTGAAATGGAAGCGCAATTGTGGTTTGTGGGAACGAGGGAGAGATGGAAGACAATGGGGTATTTTTTCGGCGACGACGTGGTGTGTGGGAGGCGGTTCGTCGGGGCGTGTGTAGTGGGTGCTGTGGCGGGGTCGCTGCTTTGCGTTAAGGCCGTGGCAACCGCCAAAGGGTGGCGCGGGTGGTGGTGTCAAGAACTAACCGTCCAATTTAAATGGTTTTACTGTTGAACTGACTAGTCTTGTCAAGTTGTACTTATGACCGCAAAATCCCACTTGCACGCCTCTCAAGGTGGTGATGATGGCATTTTACCGTGGCACCGATTCAATAGTCAAGTTGTACTTATCACCGCTTATCCCACTTGCACGTGTCAATGATGTTGGTGGAGGTCTCAACTCCTCTACCGTCAGACTCGGATCGGTGATTGAAGTGTAATTGAACGCACTCAATTACCAGCGAGACTATGTGTGGTGCTAATGTTTTTTAAACAATTTTCGATTTTTAAGGATTGTTTATATCAAGATAACATGTGAGTATTTTTACAGATAAATTAGATTTTCACCAAGACAGATGTATTATATTCAAGATTTTGCTTGAGGAAATTTTTTTATGTAATCGATAGTCTTTCCGAATTGGGACTCGCAGAGCAGTATAGCTTTATTTTTCAAAACGATTTTTTTCACTGCTCACCGGTGCGACAGAGAGTTATCAAGATCGATGTAATACAAGAGTTTAAATTTTTCCTTGACATTTTTTTTTGCTGAGTTATCGTTCGCAGAGCGCTTTATGCCGATATATCAAGATAAGTTTTTCAATTTTATTTTGACTGCATTCAAAAGGATTATCAAATGGTTTAAATAATAATGTCACCGCTTCAATGGGCACAAATCATAAATTATATTAGCACTCATGTGTACTCCTTTGTAATCGACGAATGAGATTTATCAAGATCGATGTGCTACAAGAGTTTTAAATTTTCCTTGACATATTTTTTCCCCGAGTTATCGGGTTCACAGAGCGCTTAAGGCGGATATATCCAGATAAGTTTTTTCAAACGTATTTCATGACTGCATTCAAAATGATTATCAAATGGTTTATATAATAATGTCACCGCTTCAATAAGTACAAATCGAAACTAAAAATAACTTTAGTTCGATAGAGAAGTCGATTTATAAAGCTAAATAAGTTTTGGTAACAACAAAGTGTTTTGTGAAACACTTACTCATTGTGTGCTGATGCAACTGAGACTACAAGGTTATTTTTAGTTGACGCAGCAGAAAACCACTATGTATTGTTCAGCTTCTCGCTTCTCATTAATCGCTATCTTCATTGTCTTCGCCTCGATTGGCCGTCATTGTCATCATACTCTTCTTCTTCATCGCCTTCATTTGATTGCTTGGAACACCTGTGACGCTGTTCTGCTCATGTTCAGCTCCATCGACCTCCTTGCCCACTTTTGCACGCAAGGGCATTATGTCTGCTGGCCCGCCACACTTGCGCAAGTGTAGCTGTCACGTGTGTTGTCTCCATTGGTAGAAAGATGGGCGGCTCCAATCTGCTTGTTCTTGTTGACAAAGGGTATCCGTATGGGAGGGCATGTGCGGTAGTTATGGTTGCTCACGACCTTGTAGAATCCGCATGCCCTTACCCCGAGGGGTTTGCCGTCCGGGCCAAATTCCACGCGCTTGATGGGGCGTGGTGGCTTTTTGGCTGCTGCTTTAGCAGCTTTCGCTACTTGCGTCTTGCTCTTCCTCCCCTTTGTGTTTGAGAATATTGGGGGTTTAATCACCTTTTCCTGCTGCTGCTGGTAGGATGTGCTATTGTCATGTCATTCACCTACAGCACCATCGAGCTCATGATCTCGCATGTGAGTTTGTCGCTGTTTTGAGTGTGCACACGGCAATCTCCGTTGTCGCTGCTCATCTTCCTCGTATCAAACGCGGCCAATAGCTCCCATATGGTTCATCTCGGATAACATTGTAGCAATATCCTGCTCAATGGCTTCATTGTCCGCGACACCTCCATTTTCAGCAGTAATGCATGGCGCCGAAGTTCTTGTTCAAGTTTGTCCATGACGACTCGCTGCCCTGCCATTTGCTCTGGCTTCTCAAGCTTTTTCTGTGCACTCTCATGTTCAGCCAGCAGTGAGCTTTCAATGCAGTATTGATGCCTTGTTTGACGCTACTGTCCTCAAGTCATTGCTGCCAAATGTTGGCTGGATGTTCGGGCGCTTGGTGTATCTCCGAGTATGTATTTCTCTCGAACGCTAGTTTTATTTTCTCGTGATCATGCATGTGACATGGACGCAGAAAAGACCTGTATTTGTTTTTGAAGAGGTGCATGTTTTTGTTATTTCATTCAACAAAAACTTTGCAAAAAGAGTAGTACAAGATGTAACATCTTTTTGTAGTCCTTACCTGTGGTCCCATAGCCTGCACTGACTCATATGTTTCTCCCACGGGTCTCAGAACCACCGAACGTAGCCGAGCCCACACAGAGAGTTTTTATGGGTGGTTGTAGCGACTAGGTACTTTGTGGGCTCTTCCGCCTCTGCCACCGTGAAGAGAGTGCTCAGCTTTAGCCTATCTCTCGATCTCGCTATACAAAGCTCGTGTGTACAGCTTTGCAATCTGGGTGTCAAACCCATAGAAGGTCAGCGTGTTTTGTTCCTTCTGTAGATGCAAGAATGATGACCAAATTGTTAGTTTTCTCGCAGGAAAAACTTCTAATAAAGTTTTTACTTTAGTAAGCATGTAATTTTTTGTCTTACGACAAGTGATAGAGCTATACCCGGTTACCCATTGTCTCCTGGTTCTCTGTCAGCCTCCTAGTTTTGACGCAGGAGTTTACCTGGCTGACAAACCGTTGTAGGTTATGTCTCTCATTTACGTAGTTCTTCTTGAGCACATAGTTCATGCTCTCACTTCGCTGTGTCGATGTCATTTTGGCATAGAAAATTTCTTTGAAGTAGGCTGATATCCATTTCTCACGCTCATTCCACATGCCCACCATTGTGGCATCATCATGGAGGTTGTACTTATCCATCAATCTTTTCCAGGCATCCTCAAACTCAGTTGGCATGGGGGCCAGCTTGAGAATTGATGTGAATTCATCCTTAAAGTCGTGCTGGCAGGAAATACAGGTACGCTGATGTGTTCCCTCAGACTTCTTCATAACAGTCATGCATAGCTTATGTAATGTGTTCTTGAAAACATCTCATGATCGCCAAAGCCATTGCCGGGCATTGGTCCGTAATGAGAAAATAGACTCGGAGTGGTCAGCAGATGGTTGTGCATATATACCAATAGAACTGACACAACATTTTTATTGTGTTACTTTCCTTTCTTTTTGGAAGGGGGTGGTGGTTTGGGGTAGGTTTAGCGGGTTTACTCGTGAGGATGCATGTAGGAGCCTTCCTTCTCATGCACCTTAAAATGTCTCAACAGCCACTTGAATGAATCTGATCCTCATCTCTTATCGTGGCAAAAGCAAAGATTGTAGTCTGTAAGTGGTTGTTAGTTCCGACAAACACGCCAAGTGGCATATGGTACTTGTTGGTCTTATATGTTGTGTCAAACGCTACGTAGTCCCTCAAGTCCCGACACGCCTCGCAGCTTATGTCGCCTGCAATATGTTCTTAACTCAGTCGGAGTCATCGAGCTGCATGTCATCAAGAATTCTTTGTTTATAGCTTTCATCTCCCTAAAGAAGTTGATAGTCTTTAGGACATCGCCCACATCATCCATCCTTGAATTCTTTGCTTTCCGCACATTAAAAGATCATTCAAAATGCATGTTGAATCAAGGCCAAGTCATGCGCTATGTGATATGTTTGTACCGACAGAGGAAAAATACGAGGCGGTTTATGGAGGAGAACAAGATTGTACTTACAGTTAATCAGGTCTTTGCTGCTCATTTCGAGGAAGTAGCTACCAGGTCATCACCGCCTGTAATGCTCATGATTTGCGCGTGTTCAATGCCTTTGAACTGCGTGTACTTGACGACTCCAAGATTGTTTTGTCAAAGTTTTGTGGGAGTGCAAGAAGACAAGCATTTCTGCTGAGTCAGTAGTATGTGGTTGTGTTCCTGCACTATCTGCTTTACGACAAATGTTCCATCCTTTTCCTTCTTCAATTTCATTTTAGCCCCCGCAGCTTAGTTCTCGCTGTCGCCTTGTTACGCTGTCTATTTGCTTCGCACACCTTTGATTCAGAACTCCATGGCACGTATGATAAAGGTAGGATCTTGTCTTAAACTTGGGGCCTTCCTCGACAAAGAAACCAGCGTGTTTTGCATATACGTTGTAGAAGTTCTTACTTTCTTCGAACGCTTCAAACCTCATCTCTAGCCTTGGCAGTAACATAAGCTTCAATGTTAGGTGGCTGCACACAAGAGTGATCAAACAAAATGTTAGATGGGGTGGTCACAAGACCATGGTATGGACTGTGCTTTGTAATTTTTTTCTCGTATGGATACTTACATGTGTATAGCTCTGCTGCCTCCGTGTTTGTTGTTCTCCTGGTTTATGGGGGCCGTGGTGTCACCTTGGCACATGCAGCAATGCATCTCTTGAGGGAGCAACGATGGCTAAGATCTCCATCTCTCGCTGTACGGGCCGTCTCTCCTCGATTCATTGTGATGTTGGTCCTGTCTATATGGCTCATATCTTGTACTTTTGAACCTGCTAGAGTGGCCAAAATTTCTGTATTCTTGCCCTGCTCTTCCCGTCAGAATCGCTTTTGCAGCACGGATGATTGATGTTGACGGAGCGACCGGTGGAAGCCTTCTTGCAACCCATCCACGGCTTCCTGTCCTTGGCTTTTTGCATTCGCCGGGAAGGAAAACGCTTGTTGTTGGTGATATTGTTGGCCTAGTTGCAACCCAAAGAGCGCAAAGCTTGCATTCCCGCACATTGTTGTTTGCTGATAGAAGGACCTGTCCATGCTTCCGATGATTGCGTGTATCTTCAAATCTGCTTGTACCGTTGAAATATCCAGCTGGTATTTCGTGTTACCCTACCGTGTGGTGCCCCATATCTGTTTTGTTTCATCAAATGCTTGTCAGCGGCCGCTTTGCATGCTTCGCAAACAACATTCAAAATTTTTGTGATTAATCTGGTTTCGCTTTCAATGAATCGATGAACGCTCATGTTCAAAACACGGATGTACCGATGCTCGCTTTTTAGCACTGCTTTTGTAAATCGGACATTGAACTCATGCATGACTTCTCCTCTGCTTTCTCAGAATCTCATGCAAGTACACTAGAAGTACTCCTAGTTTATGTATCATTGAACTTATCGTAATCTGCGGCACTCTCTCGCACTATCTACCGGATCGACGCTGATGTTTAATTTTTAACTTGTAATCAAGATAGCATATTAGATGCACTGACAGTAAGCTTGACATCCTAATCGTGCATCAATGCATATACATTACAAGTACTGCTAGCTTATGTATCACTGAACTTATTTGTGTAGCAATTTTATATTATTTTTTTGGTAACAGTTTTGTTACTCGTTCGGACTGACGCAATTACATGACTTGTACTCTTAGGAATAACAACATACAAATCTCAGCGGTAGCTGAACCTTATCATTATACCTGGACTGACGCATATGTTTAATTTTTATTTTAACTCGAACTGACGCAATGCATATTATAAGCACTGGCAGTAAGCTCGACATCCTAATCGTGCATCAAATGTCAGGGGTGTCAATGAACTGATGCTAGCATTTGCAATGTACTGATGCAACACACAATTTTGTACTCATGACCCTAATAGTGTAACATGTAGGCAGAGCATAGCAGCATAGATAAACTGATGAACTGATAAATTGACAGAAACGTGGTACATATCTTCATTCAAACCCAGATCTCAAAAACTTGTGTTGCTAGTAATTTGTGTGGGAAGGATTCATCACCTGCATCTTGTGGGATGTGACTCCATCTTCGCTTCACATGGGCGATTGGCAAGAACTTGAAGGCGGAGCCATTGTTGTTGGGGAGACGACTGCTTGTGGTGGAGCTCACGACGAGGTCCGCCGAGGGGTGGAGGCAGGAGGCGGATCACGGCCCAGCGACCTCCGACGCCCGGGCGGCGGTAGGCGCTGGGAAGCTCTCGCACCTGCAGCGGTAGGCGAAGGGAGGCTCTCGCACCAGACGGAGGGAGGCGGCGCTGGGGCTCCGCGCCCGGAGGCGGGAAGGCTGGAGGTTTGCCGCCTGGGCGGCGGGACGCGCGCTGGGATGCTCCGCCACGGACGAGGCGACTAATGGTGGGGGCGGTCGGGTCGGCATGGCTAGATGGCGCGCGGCCGGGGAGTGGTGGCTGGGATCGGGGGTCAGGTGCAAACTCGCCGGCGGGTCACGACGCTGCTGGCCTCGCTGGCCATCTGCTGCCGCCGGCCACACACGGCATACTCCCGTAGGAAGCGGGTCGGATTGAGCTGGGTCAGGGAGGACGCCTGCCTTATAGGGGCGAGGGTAATGAATAGTCCAGCCCTATATATATATATATATATGAAACTAAACTCTTTATTTAACATACCAGTTGAAGAAAGCTACTTACTTATCAACTAACGATCAACTCGTTCCCCGGTCGCACTTCCCGTCCCTTCACGCATGTGCACACACTACCCTCCATTAAGTGAACAACCAAACATGCGCCTAAATTATCGGAAACTTGTGAGAGTGTATACAAATAAATAATTTTAATTTCAATTATCGAAAGGTTTGAGAGTATGTACAATTTTCCTCTCTCAATAATTATGGTTTGTTGTGTTTGGTTTTAAACTTGGTCAAACTTACAAAGTTTGACTTCACCAAATCTAATATGCAAGAGTAAATAAAAATGGATGGCTACTACGCCCATCCGGTTTTTAGTCCACACCATTTTTAATCAAAGTCTCACCACATATTTAGTTAATAGTTGATAAATAAAATTACAGGAGCTGAAGACAAAGTTGGAGAAGGCTTAGAAAACAATACAAAACTTATGCCGTTAGTACCAACGTCGATCCTTCTTCGAGGAAACATTTGGTTCATAGCCAATGGTGTGATAAAATTGCACCAACGTGAAAGACGCATCGTATCCAACGCAACCAAGGTGAACTGATGAAGGATATCATCTTTGTGGGTAATAATCAAAGAGCACCGATGGAAGACAACTTGTTTTTCATTGAAAATTGATCAGCTTCACCAGCCGATGCAACCATGAGACGCAACCATGAGCATCGATAGGTCATCATGGTGATGCATCATCCATTTGGCGTGAAGTTTGGGTGAGGCACTAATGAAGTATGACAAATCCTCAACACATAGTGGAGCATCTGCACTCTTATGTTATTTTAAAATGTGATAAAGCAATCTTCAACACATTTGGTTCTCTTCGAGGGTTCTCGATGTGATAATGGAAATTGATTGCATGGAACACTCGCCACAATTATCGCCACGCTCCCCGCCCCTGCTACAAATAGGAGCGCGATAATATTTTCTTGTTTTGTTATTCAAAGATGTAAACAGATCAGCAAACCTAGTGGCGATCTTTGTGCTTAACTGTGCTTGCTGCACTTTGAATGTGACCGAGTCGGCTTCATGAAACACCTCGCCTTTTCTTTTTTTATGGGGTACCTTGCTTCCTAGTGACCAGTCTTTTGGCTGATCGTCCTAAGAATTCTTATATATGAATAAAGCTTCTGATTTACCCACAAAAAGATTAAGCCATATTAACCAAAAAGGAGGGAGTATGGACTAGCACTACTTTTTGGTGTGTCCCACAACTCGCAGAATCGAGGAGAAGCTTGCAGTGACAAGGTGAAGCTCGCCACGCCTCTTCATCTACCTCAAGTCTGGTGGTTTCAGAGCGATCAGACTCAACACAGCTCGATCTTCCGCTTTAGTGTCATCCTCGATCAAGAATGCTAACACGCACAAGACTTGAAGGATTTATAACAGAGTAGCAATCACACAATTTATTACATCGAATGTCTCAAAAGAGAACTTATTACAATAAATATGGCTTAAGGCCATCTAATAACGATAACAATGGAATGCTTGGAAGATAAGCTTAGTCCATCAACTCCAACGACATCAATGAGTATAGAACCACCTAATTAAGGCACCTTACCTGTTGTTCGAAAAATCTGCAACATGACGCTGCAGCCCAAAACGGTCAAGACATGGAATATGCCGCAATGTAACACATAGAGAGTAATGAATGTAAATAGGCTATACTACATGCATATATGGCTGGTGGTAAGCTCTATGGTTACAGCTTTTATGAAAGCCAATTTTTTCCCTACTGCAAAGGAATAAATTTTATTTAATCACATGGTGGTTGTTAAACATTGAGAATGTAGACACCTCTCAATCCCATTAAGCATCATCATTAAAACCCAACAAAATTAATTAAAGTCACATGATGAGATTCACATGATAATCCAAGTACTAGATACTCAAGATGTCCATAATCGGGACACGGCTAACTATGATTAGTTTATACATCCGCAGAGGTTTATGACTTTTTCCTCACAAGACTCGATCTCCTCCGTTGGGATTCTCGTGACTACATGGTGTTTGAGAAACGGATGACCGAGACATAGTCTTTCGTAAGCGCTTAGCACTTACGATCGGGTAGACAATTACACCTACTTTCCCTACACCTGCTAGTCTACCACCAGAAGAGTTCGTGACGACTTAATCAACTATGCTAGAGCCCATAGTAGCTCGTGGCTGCACACGGAAGTTTCTAGCATGAATAATCTAGTGATCCCTTTGAGCCTGGGTGGCGGTCCATAAAGAAAACAACAGCAATCGTTGAATACCCAGTGCATCAATCCACCCAGATGTGTTAAAGTTGCCACCTTAAGTAAACCATTAAATAAAAATCTCACATCCGTAATGGATACACTCACCCAATCCACGCCTACTAGTGTAGCATGGCATAAGCAAACGAAAAGTAACTCCCAAGGGTTTGATAATAAAACAGTAATAGGTACTACCTCATCTACTCCAAAACCCACATATTAATCAGATCCTAATCATGCAATTGTTTGAGGATTTTCTAATGCAATAAAACTGGGTAGTAAAGAGGTATGATCAAAGTGTTACTTGCCTTGGCCGATGATCCGTGGAAACCTAGAGATTCGGTAGCAAGCGAAGCATTTGAGGTAACTCTATCGCAAAGAAACAAGCATACAATAAGCACTCATCCAATGCACATGTAAAACTCAAATAAGATAATTAACCAGAAAGTTCAACTTAAGAACTCCGGTTTGCAAAAAGAATCAAATCAAACGAAGCAAACAAAAGTCAAACGATGAAAGAAACAAGCTTCATTTACTAATCTGGATCTAAGTAAAATTTTACAGTAGCAAAACTTGTTTGAGTTGGTTAAACAGAAAGATGGTTTCGAGATGAAACTCTAGGCGCTTGAATCGCCTCGATTCTCGATAAACGAACGAAAAGTTATACTAAAACGAAAATCGGATCGTAAATCACGATCGAAAATAATTGCGGAAAA
>JAHIAM010005671.1:0-75250 GCA_021605205.1 Aegilops longissima | reverse complement strand
GGTCCACCCTAGGAGGGGTCTTGAATCCGCTTGGGGGATCTTCTCCAGAGGTCCTGATCTCAAGGAGAAGTAGCCAAGTGGATGAGCAAAGGCTCACAATCAAATATGAGCAAATCCAAAGCTAAGCTTAGAAAGGATGAGGGAAGGTCTATTTATAGTCTAGGACCTCCAAGGGTAAGTTGGGGCGAACGAGTACATGGGCCTCGCCCGACACGTCAGACGCAGTGGTGTGGTAGTACTGTTGTTTCATGGCGGTAGTACGCTTTCAGCGGTAGTATTCTGCCAGGGCGGTAGTACCGCCAGCGGGTAGTACCGCTTATCTTGAGCGGTAGTACCGGCCCGACGCCTGCTCGATTCTCGGAGTGTGTCGGGTTCATGGAAGTAGGCTTGATGGAGAGCGGTAGTACCGCTTGGCTCCCAGCCGTAGTACCGCTTGGCTTGAGCGGTAGTACCGCCTCGCTGACTCGCAGCTTCTTCCTCTTGCTCTTGGTGTCCATCTTGAGCTGCAGCTTCTCCTAGGTTGGTTCCTTGGTACCTAAGCATGCACAACATTCCGGATTGAGGTAGTAGCCATGTCTCGAGAGGGTCATATGATATTTCACTAAGGAGAGAAGTCACCTCGTCTCGAGAGCTCTGGCTCGTGCTCTCGCCATGGGTCCTTTGGAGCTTGGTGAGGCGACGAAGGTCCATGGGATGATCAAGGATGCTCCGCATCATCTCCCCTTGGGAGAGATCCGACCTCGGATCAAAAGCTTCATCTCCATGGAAAGGTGCGAGGTCCTTGACGTTGAAGATGTCGCCA
Source organism: Aegilops longissima (assembly GCA_021605205.1). NCBI lineage: Eukaryota > Viridiplantae > Streptophyta > Magnoliopsida > Poales > Poaceae > Aegilops > Aegilops longissima. The sequence continues at coordinate 74,448 of JAHIAM010005671.1, read as the reverse complement.
CGCTGTACTTGTCGCGAGGTATGTCGATCTTGTAGGCGTTGTCGTTGTATCGCGCTAGTACCTTGAAAGGTCCATCGCTCGAGGGAGAAGTTTGACTTATGCTCTTTGGGGAAGCGGTCTCATGCGAAGGTGTAGCCACACTAGATCACCAATGTTGAAGACGATGGGTTGCTTGTTGGCGCTGAGCTTGTTTGTTTGGCGCTGTACTTGGCGCCGATGGTGTGCCTTGTATCTTCGCAGCATCTTCTTGATGTAGCTTGCTCGCTCACTTGCATCCATGTTGGTGCGCCTTGGAGAGGAAGTGGTAGAATGTCCAATGGGGACAACGGGTTGAAACCGTAGACGACCTCAAGGGGACTTGCCGGTAGTTGAATGTCTTGCACGATTGTAGGCGATTTCGGCGATGGGTAGACATGCTTCCCACTCCTTGATGTTCTTCTTGATCAAGACACGAAGTAGAGTGGATAGTGTGCGGTTCGTCACCTCCGCTTGGCCGCCGGTTTGAGGATGGTATGCCGAGGAGAACAAGAGCTTGATTCCAGCTTGGCACATAGGGTCTTCCAAAAGTAACTCAAGAACTTGACGCCACGATCGGAGACGATTGTCTTTGGTACGCCATGGAGTCGTAAGATTTCCTACAAAAGAGATTTGCAACATGTGAAGCATCGCTCATCTTGTTGCAAGGAATGAAATGTGCCATTTTAGAAAATCTATCCACAACAACAAAGACGGAATCCTTGCCATTTTGAGTCCTAGGCAAACCAAGTACAAAATCCATACTAATGTCTTCCCATGGTTGATATGGAATAGGAAGAGGCATGTAAAGACCATGAGAATGAGCTTTAGACTTAGCTTTGCACATGTGTAGCATCGGTTGGTGAAGCGTGAGACGTCATGAACATCTTGGGCCAAAAGTAGTTGTTGGAGAGTGCGGCGTAATGTCTTGTCATGTCCAAAGTGTCCCATGAGGCCGCCCATGAGCCTCTTGCAAAAGGAGCAAACGAAGAGAAGACTCGAATGCAAAGTTTGTTAGCTCTCATAAGGTAACCATCCTTGATGTAATATTGTTCCCAAGACGACAAGGCCAAACACTTAGCATAAGGTGAAGCAAAAGATGGATCATGCTCATACAAGTCTTTTATATGCTCAAAACCAATAACATTCAACTCAAGTTGAGTGACAAGCATGTTTATGCGTGAAAGCTGCCGGCAACTACATTTTCTTTACCCTTAATGTACTTGATCACATAAGGAAAAGATTCAATGAATTCACTCCATTTGGCATGACGCTTGTTCAATTTAGTTTGACCTTTGAGGTACTTAAGTTGCTTCATGATCGGTATGGATGACAAACTCATGCGGTCTAAGGTAATGTTCCCAAACATGTAGCACACGCACTAAAGCATACAATTCTTTGTCATAGATGGGATAATTGTTGAGCACCGGAGAGTTTTTCACTAAAATATGCAATGGCTCGTTTTTCTTGCATTAAAACTCCGCCAATTCCGGTACCACTTGCATCACAATGAACCTCAAAAGTTTTGTCAAAATTGGGCAAAGCAAGAATCGGAGCATGAGTAAGCAAAGACTTGAGCTCATCAAAAGCGGTTGATTGCAAAGTTCCCCAAACAAAGGGAGTATTCTTCTTGCTCAAAGCATGCAAAGGAGCGGCAATTGTGCTAAAATCTTTCACAAAGCTTATTTATAGAAACCCGCAAGACCAAGAAAACTTCAGACTTGTTGCAAATTGGTGGGTTAGCCAAGTTTTGATTGCTTCAATTTTAGATTCATCAACATGGACACCCTTTGAAGAAACAACAAAACCCAAGAAAACCACTTTGTCGACTCCAAAAGTGCATTTTTTCAAATTTGCATAAAGGCTTTCCTTGCGAAGAGTTTGCAACACAGATTTTACATGATTGAAGTGCTCTTTCATGGTTTTGCTAAACACAAGAATATCATCAAAGTAGACCACAACAAAGACTCCAATATAAGGACGAAGCACATGATGCATAAGACGACAAAAGTACCGGAGCTTCCGAAGACCCATAGGCATCACTAACCACTCATATAAACCAAATTTGGTTTTGAAAGCAGTTTTCCATTCATCACCCTCTTGTATGCGATTTGATAATAGCCACTTTAAGATCAATTTTGAGAAAAAGTTGGCTCCACTAAGTTCATCAAGCATGTCATCTAAGCGAGGAATGGGATGCCTATATCGAACGGTAATAGCATTGATAGGTCTACAATCGAACACAAGCGGAAACTTCCATCGGCTTAGGCACAAGAATAACCGAACGGCACAAGGGCTTAGGCTTTCACGCATATGACCGCTTGTCGATGAGTTGTTGTACTTGCCGCTGAATCTCCTTGGTTTCTTCCGGATTGACTCGGTATGGAGCTTTGTTTGGTAGCGGCGCCCGGGGATGAGGTCGATTCGATGCTCAATGCCTCAAGAGGAGGTAGACCCGAGGTAGTTCATCGGGAAAACATCTTGAAATTCCTGCAAAGAGATTGAAACACCAAAGGTAGCTCGTGAATGGTGTTAGTTTTTGGTTCTCCATCCTTGCACACAAGGACAAAGTGCATCACACTGATGGGTGCTCACACACTTCTCTCATCTCACTTTTGGTGGCAAATAGAATGAGGTTTTTCTCTAGGCTAAGAGTCTCTCAAATTTGGCTTGTGGCTCTCACTCACTTTTGGGTGGATCACTTTCACTCTTTTCTCTATGATGTGTGGCTTGCTTGTCGGCTATCACGTGACTAGGAGACATAGGTCGAGCACATATTCCTTCCCTTTCATCTTGAAGCTATAGTGATTGGTTCGCCCATTGTGGATGACACCACGGTCGAATTGCCATGGTCGACCAAGAAGGAGGTGGCAAACGGTCATTGGGACCACATCACACTCCAAAGTGTCTTCATAAGCACCAATTTTGAAGGAGACTTGGACCGATGCTCGACTCAGATAGTGCCGAGTCACTTAGCCATTGAACCTTGTAGGGTGTGGGTGCTTCCTCTGACCAATTGTAGCTTGGAGCATAGTTCTTCACTTGCCAAGTTGTGGCAACTACCTCCATCGATGATGACCTTGATGGACCGCCCATTGATGCCGCTTTTGTGTGGAAGATGTGGCATCGCTGGTCTTCTTCTTGTTGATGTTGAAGAGTCAAGACCTTGGAGACAACGAGAGCGGGCTCAATCCTCATCACAAAAGACTTGATCATCTTCATCTTCATTCACTTGCCGTGCATGGCCACTTGCTCAAGGGCTTCCATTTCCTCTTCACTCATAGAGTCATATGTGCCATCGCTGCTGAGGATCATGGTGCGCTTGTTGGTGCATTCAGATGACTTGTGGCCTCGGCCGCGCAAGTGAAACACTTGAAGGAGCTTGTCTTGATGGTCTCATCGGTCGGAGTAGAGGATGAAGCACGCGCTTGAGGTTGCTTGTAGTAGGAGGAGGACGACTTGAACTTGTCGATGTCTTCTTGTAACTTGACTTGTCGCCGCTTTCTTGAAGGAAGCTTGGTTGGTGTAGATGTTGGAGGAGTCGCTGAAGCTTGGTTGTTGGAGAAGTCAGAGGTCTTGGATGAGTACTTGGCGATTTGAAGTCATCTTGTACTTCATGCCCGCCTTTGTAGCTTGATGTACGAGCTCAATGAGGGATGAGTATGGTTGGAAGTCGGCGATCTTCTTGATGGGATGATTGAGTCCGCTCAAGAAACGTGCCATAGTTTGCTCATCATCTTCCTTGACATTGGCTCGAATCATGGCTATCTCCATCTCCTTGTAGTATTCTTCAACGCTTTTGTTCCTTGCTTGAGTAGTTGGAGTTTCTTGAAGAGGTCGCGGTTGTAGTAGGTTGGCACAAAACGTGCTCGCATGACATCCTTCATTTGAGCCCAAGTGGTGATTGGGGGTTCACCTCTTGCTTGTCGTCAGCCAATGATTTGTTCCCACCATATGAGCACATAGTCTTGGAACTCAAGTGATGCCATAGCGATTTTCTTCGCTTCATCGTAGTTGTGCAAGCGGAAGATTTTGTCAACCTTCAATGCCCATGAGAGGTAGTCTTCGGGTCATTGCTTCCATTGAACTTTGGCATGGTGAATTTTAGCTTGTCAGAAGCGCTGTTCTTCATTGTGTTGTTGGCGATGTTGATGATGACGCCCTTGACGTGGAATGTACTCGCCTTCATGTTGCTCTTGGCGCGGAGGAAGACCATGATCAACTTGCTCTTGTTGAACTTGATGTTGAGGTGGAGCTTGACGAGCTTGTGGAGGAGCTTGAGGAACTTGACGTTGTACATGAGGTTGGTAGTTCCTCTCCTGGATTTCTTCTCAAGGGCTTCTTCTTGATTGCGCCTGCTCACGATTGCGGCTGGCGAAGGCTCGACTTGATTCTTGAAGGGCACGCTATGCCTCAAGAGCTTGCGCTTCACGTTGTTGTTGTTGAAGACGCTGAGCCTTGGCGCCTTGTTCGCCTTGGTGACGACGCGTTTTTTCTTCCTCTTGTTGGCTTATTTAAGACGTTGTCGTTTTGGGCTTGAGCAAAGCCTCTTGGTTTGATTGAGGACGAGGAACTTGATCATCAACTTGCTCTTGTGAATGCTTGTCATGTAGCGGTTGCGAGATGCATGACGGTCTTGGCGCTGCTGCTCGTCGGAGAGTGTTCGATGACGGTGTACTTGAGTCGAGAAGGTGTCGCTCGAATGTCGACTCGAGCGGCTCCGCCTTGATGATGAAGAAGTGGAATGATGCCGTGTTCTCATCAATGCGCCGGATCTCGCCCATTCTTGCATCATTTTCACCTTGTGAGCCTCGAACTTGTTGTCGGTAGTCTCTTGTACGCTGCTCGGAGAGTCGCAAGTCGGTGGCTAGGTTGTCGGCGCGGTCGCCATTGCTTGTTGTTCTTGGTGCAACGCTGCAGCACCAAAGAGGTGGCTCTTGGTGACGATGAGGACATGTCGCCGCCTTTCTCGATGAAGAGTGGGTTGGTAGAAGAACTTGGCCTATCCATCATTCCAAACAAGATGTGAGTGGTAGAACGGAAAAGAACTTATACCAATGTACCTTTGACCGATGTTGAAAATGAATCAAGTTCACTCAAATGCGGACAATGAAATAGCACTCTTGGTACCGATTCTTGTCGGTTCTCACACCTACACAAATAAAAGCTTATGGTGGAGCTCGGTTAGGATGGTGGCACAAAATTTGATGCAATTGTAAGTGAGACTCAATAAAGTTGAAAAAGATTCGCAAATTCGCAAATGTAACAAGTAGACCAAGCAAGTAGTGGTACACGGAAACACACACGCAAATAGATAAGTGGGATTGTGCAAACCAAAAGTGAGCCAAAATGTGGAAACCACGAGAATGCTCTTGTTGCACAATACTAGAGAGACGCTTAGCACGATTGCACAAAAGGCGGATACGCCGACTTGTGCACAACCTATTAGGCAAAATGCAACGATCTCTATCCCAAGTATGCTATATGTATGATATTTCGTGCTATGATCCAAGATGATCGGATATGACAATCTTAATGTTGTATGATGCTATGGTTCTTGCTTATAAGCTCTTTGCTTATCTTTCCTCTTTGCTTAAAAGCTTGGGTGGCTCTTTCCTTTTGAGCTCTTTTCTTATGCAAACTTCATGAACCAAGATAGCAATTGTGTATGCGATGACAACATTGTGACACACAAGTTGATCTCAAGATATGCACCACTTTGGTATGCTATGTATGCTATGGAGTATGATCACTAAAGTGCACAAGTCACGCTGTCGGCAATACTCAATGGCTAGTCTCGATGGGTAAGCAACGCAAAAGTAAGGCTATGTGGTTATCAATGCAATTGCGAGAGATGACAAAGATGTCGCCGAGGTTACCGCCCTGACGATGATGAGTCCTTGGCGAAGATGAGTGGTGGTGATGTTGACGCCGAACCGCACCTATATAGCCGCAAACACAATAGGACACGGAACCACAACTCAAATTCTCAAAGACCAAAAGCGAAAATGTGGTAGCGGAAAGCGGAGGTGGTATAGCGGATGATGTGGTTTAAGCCCTAGGCAAAGATGCCGATGTTCGGAAAATTTGATGGTGTCAAAAGGTGGTGAAACCAAGGTGAGGACTTCGGCACGCCGATAGCTTCAAACGAGCCAAAGAACACTCAAATCGGAGTTCGAGTGAAAAGATATGATGAAAATGGTGAAAGCCTGAAGGCTGAATTGGCTAGGGCGGTAGTACTGCGGAGAGGGCGGTAGTACCGCCAGAAGCGGTAGTACCGCTTGAACGGGCGGTAGTACCGCCGGTCGCGATTTTTCGATTTTTAGGCTGAACGGGGCTGGCGGAAGTGCCGTGCTCCAGCGGTAGTACCGCTTAGAGGGCGGTAGTATCATTACAGCGTAGTACCGCTCAAGGGCGGTAGTACCGCCATGCGTCGATTTTCTCGATTGCTCAACTGTATGCGCGATTTTGGGCGGAAATGGGCGATTTCGGGTCAAAATTGATGGATTTTGTGGATGGAAAGAGGTGAAACTTGGGGAGATGCTAGATCGACTAAACAAAGCAAATCCACGGATCAAAATCAACAAAATTTCATCACACTAACAAATCACAAAAAAATTTGGGGCTATTTTTGTGGGGAATTTTCGAATTAGGACAAAACAACAAAATCAAGCTAGAAAAGAGGGTAGGGCTCCAATAACGTGATCAACGTGGCTCATGATACCATGATGATGTAGGCGGAACCTCACGTGACGATCTTTCACGCTTGGAGAGAATCCCACGATTTAACACGAAGAACGAGCGAAGAACACGAGGGAAAACACGAGGAGAACGAGAGAGATCACTCAACCGACAAGAAAACGATCACACAAGTGCTAGATTATTGAATGCATAAAGTGATACAAGATCCGAGATCAACAAAGGAGAGATACAAGGGTAGCCGTTTTCTCCGCGAGGAGGTCTTGATGGGGTCCACCCTAGAGGGGGTCTTGAATCCGCTTGGGGATCTTCTCCGAGAGGTCCTGATCTCAAGGAGAAGTAGCCAAGTGGATGAGCAAAGGCTCACACCGTAAATATGAGCAAATCCAAAGCTAAGCTTAGAAAGGATGAGGGAAGGTCTATTTATAGTCTAGGACCTCCAAGGGTAAGTTGGGGGCGAACGAGTACATGGGCCTCGCCCGACACGCTGCACGCAGCAGGCGGTAGTACTGCTGTTTCATGGCGGTAGTACGCTTTCAGCCAGAGTACCGCTTTGTGGCGGTAGTACCGCTTTCAGCGTAGTACCGCTTATCTTGAGCGGTAGTACCGCCCGACGCCTGCTCGATTCCCGGAGTGTGTCGGTTCTCATGGAAGTAGGCTGGATGGAGAGCGGTAGTACCGCTTGGCTCCCAGCCGGTAGTACCGCTTGGCTTGAGCGGTAGTACCGCCTCCCGCTGGACTCTCGCAGCTTCTTCCTCTTGCTCTTGGTGTCCATCTTGAGCTGTAGCTTCCCTAGGTTGGTTCCTTGGTACCTAAGCATGCACAACATTCCGGATTGAGGTAGTAGCCATGTCTCGAGAGGGTCATATGATATTTCACTAAGGAGAGAAGTCACTTGGTCTCGAGAGCTCGGGCTCGTGCTCTCGCCATGGGTCCTTTTGGAGCTTGGTGAGGCGACGGAAGGTCCATGGGGATGATCAAGGATGCTCCGTGATCGCCTTGAATGTCGCCGCCTTTGAAGATGACGAAGGGGAAGAAGACTTGATCAAGGCCCGAATCTCTCCATCCTTGCATCTTGCTCCTCTTTATGTGCGGCAAGCTTCTTGTCGGTAGTCCCTTCTCCTTGCTTCGGAGTGATGAATGTCGATGGAGATGTTCTCGATGCGCCTCGCAATCTTGATTGTGTGCCTTGCACTTGTCGTTGTAGATCAAGATAGACGCTTTGGTGATGTAGTTGTTCACGCCTGCCGTTGTTGGTGTAGACCGAGATGAAATGCCTTGCCTATCCATCACAAGACTCGAGCAAATATGAGTGGGAAAGAGAAGAACTTATACTAATGTACCTTGACCGATGTTGAAAATGAATCAAGTTCACTCAAATGCGGACAATGAAATAGCACTATTGGTACCAATCCTTGTCGGTTCTCACACTTACACAAGTAAAGCTTATGGAGGATCTCGTGAGGATAGTGGCACAAAAATTTAATGCAAAATGTTAGCAAGAGTCAAGAATGTTGAAAGAGATTCACAAATTCGCAAGTGAAACAAATGGACCAATAGCAAAGAATGGCACACGGAAACACACACACGGATAGATAAATGGGTCGTGCAACCAAGGAATGAGCACAAAATGTGGAATCCACGAAAACGCCTGTGTTGCACAACTCAAGAGAGACGCTAGCACGATTGCTCAATAGGCGGATACGACACTTGTGCACAACCTATAAGATGCAAATGGATAAACTTCTATCCCAAGTATGCTATGTATGTATGGTTCCTGTTTTCTCTCAAGATGATCCAAGATGATCGGATATGACAATCTTATATGCAATATGGTATGATGCTATGGCACTTGCTTACAAGCTCTTTGCTCTCTTTCTTTTGCTTAAAAGCTTTATTTCTTTTTTTTTCTATGGCCACTTTGCACAATGCACAAACCAAGATAGCAATTGTGTATATGCGGGAACAAACTTGAGACACAATGGATGATATGATACCAATATGATATGGTATGGTATGTAATGGAAGGTATGATCACTAATGTGCACAAGTAACGCTATGCGGCAATACTCAAATGGCTAGTCTCGATAGGCAAGTAACGCAAAAGTAAGGCTAGGGGTTAACAATGCAATGGCAAGGGGAATATACAATGGAGGGATACCACGATACCAAGATGATATGGAGGTTACCGTCCGGCGATGATGAGTAGCGGTGTTCTTGATGTAGATACCAAGATGATGGAGACTCGTCCCTAAGTAGCCGAAACACCTTAGGAAACGGAAAAACCGCGAACTCAAAATCTCAAACGTCAAATGTCAAAATGGTTGTAGCGGGAATGTGGTGGTGGTTTGCACTTGGCAATGTGGAAGTGGAATGATGGGCTATACACGTGTCGGAGTTGAAGTTGCAGTCCCTAAGTAGTCAAACACCTTAGGAGACACAAGCCACAACTCAAAAAAGCTCAATCAACAATTGGGTTAAGTTGGGTTGCTCAAGTGTATGGTGGGCAAGGTTATGTGGAAGTGGTGGTGGTGGTTGATGAAGAAGCAATCGTCCCTAAGTAGCCAAACCCCTTAGGAGACTCGAATCACAACTCAAACAACCTCAAATGCAAAGGGAACAAAATTGGTTAGGTTATGGAAGTCGGTGGTGGTAATGCGGATGATATGGTGGAAGGCCTAGGCAAACTTGCCAAATTTTCAAAAATTTGATGGAGTCAAATGGTGGTGGTAGTATTTTATGGGATGAGGGATGTCAATAGCTTCAAAACGAGCTAAAGAACGCCAAAATCGGACTCGGATGAATTAGTTATGGTCAAAACGGTGAAACGGAAAAAACTGAATCTACAGTGCCGATATCCGGGTAGGGCCGGATTTCCGGGGTGTATGTCCAGAACCGAGCGATTTGGCGCCCAGGGCCCGGATGTCCGCTTAGTCCGGATGTCCGGCCGGATGGTTCGGATGTCCGCCCGAGGTCTGATGTCCGCCCGATTTAATCCCGATCTCGTTTGAAGCGGAAATTTTCAAATTGGGGCGGAAATTGATGATTTCGGGGTAAACTTGATGGATTTCGTAGGAAAGATGGGGAAACTTGGGGAATGCCAGATCCACTTGAAACCAAGCAAATCCACTTGATCAAAATCAACAAAACATCATCAAAACTAACAAATCACAAAAAAATTGGGGCTATTTTTGGTGGGGATTTTCGATTTAGGACTAAATCAACAAAATCAAGCTAGAAAAAGAGGGTAGGGGCTCCAAAAACGTGATCAACGTAGCTCATGATACCATAGATGATGTAGGAGGAATCCTACATGGACGATCTTTCACGTTGGAGCGGATCCTACGGGGAAATCACGAAGAACAAGCGGAAGAACACGAGGAAATCACGGGGAGGAACAAGGGAAAACACTCAACCGACAAGAAATCAATCACACAAGTGCTAGATTATCGAACACATAGAGTGGCACAAGGTTCAAGATCAACAAAGGTAAGGATACACGAGTAGCCGTTTTCTCCGAGAGGAGGTCTTGATGGGGTCCACCGATGAGGACATCAATACCATTGTTACACCCACAGCCCCTATCGCTACATATATCGGACCAATTACTAGAGCTCACAGACGCCAATTAAATTATCGTGTACTTTCGCTTTTTGGTAATGATTCTAATGTTCATGAGAATATGATGCTGCCTAAATTAGATACATTTGTTTTGCTTACAAATGAAGGCCCTAGCTTGGAGAAGGATGGACATTGAGCAAGAACAAGCATGGAGATAATGCCATGCTAAGGGGAACAAGAACGGAGTTACAAGTGATGATTTCAGACTTTGAAGCCACCATAATGGGTGCATGAAGCCTTGGACGAAATATACAAGATGCTACTTCATAAATGTCGCCTCGAGGCTATTCTAGGTGCTACACACCTTATTAGTGGGCCAGGCCCATGTAATTTCGAAATACTTAAGTATAGGCTGTTTTAGAGTCCGTATGTGTGGGAAACAAGAGTTAGGGTTGATTTCGACCCTCCACCAAGGGCCACGAAATTCCCCCTCTTCCTCCATATATACAGCCCTTAGGGCACCGCTTAGACCTTGGGTTTTGTTTAGATCAAAAGTTCGCCATAGCTGCAACTTCACAGATTTCGCTCGTGTTCAACGACTGCACCAAGGCGCCACGTAACCCCACCTTCATTAATAAAGCTTTCTCTTATATTCGCAATATCCAGATTGCAATCTTAGTTTCTTCCTTGTTCTTCGCTTGCTCGCAGGAAATGTGCCCTCGTGGTCGTTGATCGTGTTCTGGCGTGGTCAATAACCCTCGGAAGTTGGCTTAGCGATTGCTAAGGCGCTGACGCCTCGCACGTCACGTAGTCGGATCGTCAAGGTCGACTTCCCACGTAAACGATAGCCACCATCTCATCGAAACATCGGGACACCTTTGCCTCTATCAAGTGGTATCAGATTTTCAGGTTGCTCGGTGAGATTTTACAGTTTTCGTAGATTAGATCGAGTCTGTTCTTCATACCTAAAGTCCACGAAAAAGCCACACACAAAAAAATAGGGTTAGTTCATCATATCCGAACCAATCTGAGCCTTTGCATAATCTTTTTAGGGTTTTGCTTTGTTGAATTTATGGTTGCATCGTCGTGTCTAGTTGCTGGTCTTAGCGCCTAGTCTTTTAGAGTTTTGAGTTCTGGTCATAAGTTGTCACGCCCACCACCGCACCATCATCATCGCCCCGCCACCTATCATCACCGCTTCCAAACCGTATCCATATACCACCACCAACCGCGTCCATATACCACCACCGATCCATATCCATATACTACCACCGCTACCACCACCGCTGCCATATACCACCACCATATATCCACCACCAATCCGAAGTTCTTCGATGATGAGGACATCAATACCATTGTTACACCCACAGCCCCTATCGCTACATATAATCGGACCAATTACTAGAGCTCAAGCAAGACGCCAATTAAATTATCGTGCACTTTCGCTTCTTGGTAATGATTCTAATGTTCATGAGAATATGATGCTGCCTAAATTAGATACATTTGTTTTGCTTACAAATGAAGGCCCTAGCTTGGAGAAGGATGGACATTGAGCCGATAGAGGCAAAGGTGTCCCGATGTTTCGATGAAATGGTGGCTATCGCTTCTTGTGGGAGTCGACCTTGACGATCCGACTACGAAGCGCGAGACGCCACGCCTTAGCAATCGCTAAACCAACTTCCGAGGGTTATTGACCACGCCGAGCACGATCAACCTGACCACGAGGGTCTGCTTCCTCGCGAGCAAACGAAGAACAAGCAAGAAACTGAGATTGCAATCTGGATATTGCGAATATAAGATGAAAGATTTATTGATCGAGGTGGGGTTCTGTGGCGCCTTTGTCGGTCGTTGAACACAAACGGCACGCCAAGTTGCAGCTATGGCGAACTTTTAATCTAAACAAAACCCAAGGTCTAAACGGTGCCCTAAGGGCTGTATATATGGAGGAAGAGGGGGAAATTTCGTGGCCCTTGGTGGAGGGGTCCAAATCAACCCTAACTCTTGTTTCCCCACACATACGGACTCTAAAACAGCCTATACTTAAGTATTTCGAAATTACATGGGCCTGGCCCACTAATAAGGTGACGCAAGCACCTAGAATAGCCTCGGACGACATTTATGAAGTAGCATCTTGTATATTTCGTCCAAGGCTTCATGCACCCATTATGGTGGCTTCAAAGTCCTGAAATCATCACTTGTAACTCCGTTTGTTCCCTTATGCATGGCATTATCTCCATGCTTGTTCTTGCTCCAATGTCCATCCTTCTCCAAGCTAGGGCCTTCATTTGTAAGCAAAACAAATGTATCCAATTTAGGCAGCATCATATTCTCATGAACATTAGAATCATTACCAAGAAACGAAAGTACCGATAATTTAATTGGCGCATGCGAGCTCTAGTAATTGGTCCAAGATATGTAGCAAGAGGGGCTGTGGGTGTAACAATGGTATTGATGTCCTCATCATCCTCCCTTCTTGAAATGAAGTCGCCCTCGACGGAAGCTCATATTCCTCACCCAAATAAGGCTTCAAATCTGCAATGTTAAAAGTGGACTAACCCCAAAATCTGCAGGTAGCTCAAGTTTATATGCATTATCATTTATTTTCTAACACCTTAAATGGACCATCAGACGTGGCATTAGCTTTGATTTATGCAAATTAGGAAACCTATCCTCACGCAAATGTAACCAAACAAGATCTCCAGTGCAAAGACAACATGTTTTCTACCCTTATCTCCAAAGAAGTTTATATTTAGCATTCATACGCTCAATGTTTTCCTTAGTTATCTCATGCATTTTAAAATCAATTCAGCACGTTCTTTAGCATCAAAATTAACATTCTCCAAGATGGAAGAGGCAACAAATCAATAGGTGCACGAGGTAGGAAGCCATACACAATTTCAAAAGGGCACATCTTAGTAGTAGAATGCAATGAACGATTATAAGCAAATTCAATATGAGGCAAGCATTCTTCCCACATTTTCTTATTATTCTTCAAAACAGCCCTAAGCATAGTAGACAATGTTCTATTGACTACTTCAGTTTGTCCATCGGTTTGGGGTGACAAGTAGTACTAAAAGCAGTTTAGTCCCCAACTTAGCCCATAAACATCTCCAAAAGTGGCTAAGAAATTTAGTAAACAATAGTATTTGGCACACCATGCAAGCGAATAATTTCACGAAAGAACAAATCAGCAACATTAACAAAGATCATCGCTTTTATGACATGGTATAAAGTGTGCCATTTTCGAGAATCTATCCACGACAACAAATATGCTATCCCTCCCCTTCTTTGTTCGAGGTAAACCTAAAACAAAGTCCATAGATATATCCTCCCAAGGAACACTAGGCACAGGCAAAGGCATATATAAACCATGAGGATTGAGTCGTGACTTAGCTTTTTGACATGTAGTGCAGCGAGCAACAAAACGCCAACATCCGCCTCATCTTTGGCCAAAAGAAATGTGTAGCAAGTATATCCTCCGCCTTCTTGACGCCAAAGTGTCCCATTAATCCTCCTCCATGCGCCTCCCCGCAACAACAAAAGACGAACAGAGCTAGCAGGAATGCATAGCTTGTTAGCACGAACACAAAACCATCATTAATAACGAACTTGTTCCATGTTCTTCCTTCTTTACAATTCTGCATTACATCTTTAAAATCAGCATCATGCATATATTGATCTTTGATGGTCTCCAAACCAAATATTTTGAAGTCAAGTTGTGAAAGCATAGTATAGCGACGAGACAAAGCATCAAGAATAACATTTTCTTTACCCTTCTTGTGTTTAATGACATAAGGGAAAGTCTCAATGAATTCAACCCATTTAGCATGTCTACGATTCAGTTTAGCTTGACTTTTAATATGTTTCAAAGATTCATGATCGAATGTATAACAAATTCTTTGGGCCATAAATAATGTTGCCATGTCTCTAAAGTCCTAACAAGAGCATATAATTCTTTGTCATAAGTAGAATAGTTCAGACTAGGCCCACTCAATTTTTCGTAAAAGTATGCAACAGGTTTGCCATCTTGTAATAACACACCTCCTAATCCAATTCCACTAGCATCACATTCAAGCTCAAAAGTCTTATTAAAGTCGAAGTTGGAGTAAAGGAGCATGTGTCAACTTATCTTTCAATACCGTGAAGGCTTCTTCCTGTATGCGGTACCCCAAACAAAAGGCACATCCTTCTTTGTAAGCTCATTGAGAGGTGCAGCAATGGTGCTAAAGTCTCTCACAAAACGCCTATAGAAACCAGCGAGTCCAAGAAAACTCCTCACTTGTGTGACCGCTTTGGCTGCGCCAACTCTCAATAGCTTCAATCTTGGCTTTATCAACTTCAATTCCTCGTGGAGTAACAACATAGCCAAGAAAAGATACTCGGTCGGTGCAAAAGGTGCACTTCCCAAGGTTACCAAACAAACGTGCATCACGAGAGCATTAAAACAGCACACGAAATGTTCCAAATGTTCTTCCAAAGATTTGCTATAAATCAGTATATCATCAAAGTAAACTACCACAAATCGTCCAATGAAAGCACGTAAAACTTCGCTCATTAATCTCATGAAAGTACTAGGTGCATTAGTTAACCCAAAAGGCATGACTAACCACTCATATAATCCAAACTTAGTTTTAAATGCTGTTTTCCATTCATCTCCCAATTTCATACGAATTTGATGGTATCCACTACGCAAATCAACTTTGGAGAATATTGTAGAGCCACTCAATTCATCAAGCATATCATCTAGCCTAGGAATAGGATGACGATAACTAATAGTAATATTATTAATGCCTCTACAATCAACACACATACGCCGACGCACCATCCTTTTAGGCACTAGTATAATAGGAACAGACAAGGACTAAGAGATTCGCAGATATAACCTTTGTCGAGCAGCTCACATACTTGACGATAATCTCCTTCGCCTCCTCCGGATTGGTACGGTATGGTGCGCGGTTGGTAGCGATGCACCGGAATTAAGTCAATTTGATGCTCAATCCTCGAATAGGTGGTAATCCCGTGGCACGCCTTGTGGGAAGACGTCAACTCCTCGCAAAATGTTAGTGACAAGCGGGGGCAAAGAGGAAGGCACGCCTCGAATGAAAATAATGCCTCTTTGCACACAAAAGCATAGCAAACAGATTTGCTAGAATCTAGCTCATCAATATCAGATTTGGTGGCAAATAAACATGCACTTTTCAGTTTAATTTCGAAGCAACATTAGATGGTTTATTATTAGGCTTCATTTGTTGCTCAAATTCTTTTGCCACAATCTGATTTTCACTCTTATTTTCTCCTGTTTTGCTTTATTAGCTCTATTAATATCATCTTTCAAAATGGAATCAGAGTCATAGGAAGCAAAGTAATATTTTTATCCTTGTGAACAAGAGTATACTGATTGTTTCTACCATGGTGTACAGAATTTTTATCAAATTGCCATGGTCTACCAAGTAATAAGGAACATGCTTGCATAGGTACCACATCACAATCAACATAATCAGCATATGTAGAGATACTAAAATACACACTAACAAGACGTGTTACCTTAACCTTGCCGCTGTTGTTGAACCATTGGATGTAGTAAGGATGTGGATGTGGTCTTGTGGTGAGAGAAAGCTTCCACCATATCCATGCTAGCCAAGTTGTTGCAGCTCCTCCATCTATGATGACGCTAATAGAACGCTCCTTCACAACTCCTTTGTATGGAACAAGTTATGCCTCTGATTTTGCTCAGCTTGTGTAACCTGCACACTTAAAACACGTTGAGCAACTAAACATTCATACCATCAAGATCTTCAGCAGCCATGTATTGCGCCTCGGGATCGTAATCATCTCCACCGTGTTCTTCATGTGTAATAAGAGCCAAAGTCTCTTCATCATAGTCACTAGCGACTCATACCCACCATCCTCGGTAGCAATCATCACACGCTGAGATGTGCATTCTCTCGATAATGTCCTCTTCCTTACAACGACGACAAATAATATCACTTGTGTGCCCTGTTGACGCCATGGAAGAAGAAGAGCTCTGTAGGCCCAAAGCAGTGTACTCTTGGCGATAGTGGTGGTTGTGCCTGCTTTATTGTATCACGGTTGAGGTGGCAGCCATTTGGAGGTGCCGTGTAGTAGAACGTGTGGAAGTAGATGATGCACGTGGTGTCCATGATGAAGGTCGACCTGCAGAAAAGTTAGTCCGCGCCAAGGCCTGCCGATCCTGACTTCACGCTCAGCTTTACAAGCAAGATGGAATAATCGAGTGATATTATTATAATCCTTGTAGTCTAGAATGGTCTGAATCTCTCTATTTAATCCACCCAGAAAACGTGCAAGCATAGCTTCATTCTCCTCAACAATACCACATCTAATCAAGCCAGTTTGTAATTCCCGATAATATTCTTCACCGAATTTTTCCTTGTCTTAAGCGCTGCAATTTTTGAAGTAATTCACGTTGATAATATGGTGGAACCCAACGAGTACGCATAGCAGTTTTCAAAGCAGCCCAAGTAGCTGGAACAGGATATAATCTACAATGTTCGCACCACCAAACACATGCAAAGCTAGTGAAAGCACAAACAGCAATGCAGAACACGCCTCTCCTCGTGATATTGTAAACATGTAAATCGTTGTTCAGTTTCTAACTCCCAAGTAAGATATATATCAGAACATATCTACCCTCAAATGGTGGAATATTCAATTTCAGTTTAGGAGATGGTCATGATCTCGCACTGAAGGGGAGCCCAACATTGCCATTATTTGCATGTGGACGACCTGGTGGTTGTGGTGCTGGTGGTTGCACGTAGTTCGATGTTGATCAACCTCATCCTCATAAGCTCTCACATAATCATCCTCCCCACCGCAGCAGCAGGAGCCATGTAGTATCAACAGCAGCACCAAAGCAGCTTGGCCAGTCAAGAGGGACACGGAAGCTCAATGGAGGGCTGTTTCACGATGTGGAGGTAGTCCATGTTGTTGTAGTAGAGGTGCGTTAGGTGCAGCCGGTGGTGGTGGTGGTAGACGCCACGAGCAATTCATTAAACTTGTTATCGAGCTTTGTTTCAACGCCTTCTCAATGCCATCTATCTTCTCCATGGCCTCTTCAAATCTATTTAGCACATCGTCCACTTGCCCACTCATCATTTGTTGAAACTTATCATGTAGCGCTTTGTTTGTCATGTTCTCCCGGTCAGTCTAAATGGCTTGTGATCCTGCCATGGTTAGCAGCAATAGAAACACACAAGAATATGATTCACGCACTACTAGGAAGTGGTGGTGGTGGTGTGGTGGACACCACAAATCCGTCAAGCAAATCTCAAATTCTTACCAGTTCTTACCCAAGAAGAAGCGGTGATCGGCAACCGATGTAGTCAAAACTCTCAAAGCTTGATAGAGCGATTACTGTGAGAGTCAAACGCACGATGTAGATGTATGTGGAGCTGGAAGGCTTATAATATGGTAGCAAAAGGGTCAACAATAATCAATTCAGAGATGCAAAGTTGAATAAACGCTCAACGACGGTCTTGGGTTGGTCCTAGGCTAGACCGTGCTAGAGACGCGAGCCTAGAACACTAACAAAATCACGGCGCTGCACGGAAACAACGGAAAAGCACACTGAATAATTTTTTTTTCGCTTTTTTTTTGCACTTTTTTTTTGCACTTTTTTTTTTTGCTTTTTTTTTTTTTGCGAAAAATCACTATAATGGCGAGTGTCTCAAAACTCTTCCTGTGTCAAACCGACAGGATGGGCACGAAATTTTTCGACCAAATTTTTTTTTTTCGCCGGACCCAAAAACCGAAACGGGTCAAAAAACTTTCTATAATGGCGATCGTCTCAATACGCTTAGAAACACCTAAAAATAGGATAGCCAGAAATTTTTTCGACAAGTGCGTTTTCGGAAAATTTTGGGCCTAAACGGAGGGTGGTTTCGAGACTTTGAAGATAATGCCATGCGCAAGGGGAACAAGAACGGAGTTACAAGTGATGATTTCAGGACTTTGAAGCCACCATAATGGGTGCATGAAGCCTTGGACGAAATATACAAGATGCTACTTCATAAATGTCGCCTCGAGGCTATTCTAGGTGCGTCACCTTATTAGTGGGCCAGGCCCATGTAATTTCGAAATACTTAAGTATAGGCTGTTTTAGAGTCCGTATGTGTGGGAAACAAGAGTTAGGGTTGATTTCGGACCCCTCCACCAAGGGCCACGAAATTCCCCCCTCTTCCTCCATATATATAGCCCTTAGGGCACCGCTTAGACCTTGGGTTTTGTTTAGATCAAAAGTTAGCCATAGCTGCAACTTCACGTGCCGTTTGTGTTCAACGACCAGACCAAGGCGCCACGTAACCCCACCTTCATTAATAAAGCTTTCCTCTTATATTCGCAATATCCAGATTGCAATCTTAGTTTCTTGCTTGTTCTTCGCTTTGCTCGCAGAGAAACAGCCCTCGTGGTCGAGTTGATCGTGCTCCGGCGTGGTCAATAACCCTCGGAAGTTGGTTTAGCGATTGCTAAGGCGCGACGTCTCGCACGTACGTAGTCGGATTGTCAAGGTCGACTCCCACAGAAACGATAGCCACCATCTCATCGAAACATCGGGACACCTTTGCCTCTATCATCCGCCCTAGAAGGGGGTCTTGAATCCGCTTGTGGGATCTTCTCCGTAGAGGTCCTGATCTCCGAGGAGAAGTAGCCAAGTGGATGAGCAAAGGCTCTCACACCAAAATATGAGCTAATCCAATGCTAACCTAGAAAGAGGAAGGGGATGGAGTATATATAGTCTAGGGGGGGCGAAGAGGTACATGGGTCTCGGCCCTTTACTGTGCGCAGACAGGAGGAGCCGGATGTCCGGGCGTCGGCCCGGATGTCCGGGGCTTCAGGAGGCGCCGGATGTCCGGGCTGGGGCCGGATGTCCAGGCTGGCCTGGGTCTTCCAGACGCATTCGGGTGCGGGGCGCCGGATTTCCGGGCGAGGGGCCGGATATCCGGGGCTTCGTGGGAGGCCGGATGTCCGGGGCCTGGGGGCCGGATGTCCTGGCCCTGTAGGTTTGCGGCGGCTGTGATGGGTGCCGGATGTCCGGGCTGGGGGCCGGATGTCCGGGCTTGCGGGAAGGGCCGGATGTCCGGGCTGACGCCGGATGTCCGGGCTCTGCAGGCTTTCTCCGGTTCCTCTCGCCGTGTTCCTTCATCCTTGTACTTGGGGACTTGTCCATCATTCCGAGCATCTCCGAGAGGGTCTCCTTGGTACCTAGGCATGCATAGAGTCCTCGCCTTAGGTAGCAACCGTGTCTCACACGAACGGAAAGGGGAAGCATTTAGGAACGGGTTCACCTTGTGTCCAATGGCGAATGGTCGAGGTCTCATCTTATGTGTCCTTGGGGCTTGGAGAGTAGTTGGAGTGTACATGGGGATGAACGTGGTATGCTCCGCATCATGCGACCTCTTCAAGAAACTCCAACTCCTCAAGCAAGGAACAAAGAGTGTTGAAGAATACTACAATGAAATGGAGATAGCCATGTGATGCGGAGCATCCCACGATCATCCCCATGGACCTACAACCGTCTTATCAAGAGCCAAGAGGACCCTTGACACGAGCTAGAGCTAGAGCTCTCGAGAACGAGGTGACTTCCTTCCTTAGTGATATCACATATGACCCACTCGAGACATGGCTACTACCTAAGTCCGATATGCTATGCATGATCAGGTGTCAAGAGGAGCCTTCCGAAGATGCACGTGAAGACGGGCGAGCCGCCAAGTCCACGGATGAAGAGAACCACGGAAACGGGCAAATTCACCTTCCAGGCCTCGGACATCCGGCCAAGACCCCGGACATCCGGCCCCTGGAGATGCCAACACAGCAGCCGCAGCCCAGCCAGAAAAAGCTACGAGGCGGACATCCGCCCGCGCCCGGACATCCGGCCTTCCCAAGCCGGAAAACGGCCCGTTGCGAACCGGCGCCACGCACCCGATTCGCGAAGTGGCGCTCCAGCCCGGACATCCGCCTGCTAGCCAGACATCCGGCGCCTCGTGAAGGCCCGACATCCGCCCGACGCCCGACATCCGCCCGACGCCTCGACATCCGCCTCCCCGCTGCGTGCAGTGCATCCCTGCCGAGGCCCATGTACCCCTTCGCCCCTAGACTATATATATCCATCCCTTCCTCTCTTCTAGGGTGAGCTTAGGTTTAGCTCATGTTTGTGTGAGAGCCTTGCTCATCCATTTGGTTACTTCTCCTCGAGCTCGTGACCTCTTCGGAGAAGATTCCCCAAGCGGATTCAAGACCCGCTTCTAGGGTGGACCCCATCAAGACCTCCTCTCGGAGAAGAACGGCTACTCGTGTATCCTTACCTTTGTTGATTGTGGATCATATGTACCTCTTTGTGTTCGGTGATCTAGCACTTGTGTGATTGATTCCTTGTTGGTTGAGCGATCTCTCTCTCGTTTCCTCCGTGTTTCCCTTTGTTCTTCCGCGTGTTCTTCATGATTCCCCGTAGGATCCTGATGCGGAGCATCCCACGATCATCCCCATGCATCCACAACCGTCTCATCAAGAGCCAAGAGGGCCCATGACACGAGCTAGAACTAGAGCTCTCGAGAACGAGGTGACCTCCTTCCTTATTGATATCACATATGATCCACTCGGGACATGGCTACTACCTAAGTCCGATATGCTATGCATGATTAGGTGTCAAGGGGAACCTCCCGAGGATGCACGTGAAGATGGACAAGCCGCCAAATCCATGGATGAAGAGAACCAACGGAGACGGGCAAGATCACCTTCCAGGTCCCGGACATCCGGCCATGGCCCCGGACATCCGGCCCCTGGAGCATCTACCTCAGCATCAGCCAAGCTGGCCAAGCCTACAGGGCCCGGACTGATAGAGGCGAGGGTCCCGATCTTTCAATGAGATGATAACTATCGATTTGGTGGAGTCGACTTTGACGATCCGACTACAAATGTGCACGACGTTGTGCCTTAGCAATCGCTAAACCAATCTCCTTAGGTTACTGACGATGCCGGAAGCACGATCAGCCTGACCACGAAGGTCTATTCCTGCAAGCAATCGAAGAACGAGCAAGAATATGATAAAGCAATCTGAATATTGCGAATATATATGAAGTATTGATAATGGTGGGGATCCGTAAGCGGTCTTGGTCTGGTCGTTGGACACAAACGAAGTACACAAAGTTGCAATGGCTAACTTTTAACTAAACAAATCCAAAGGAAAAAGCTACTAGATGTGATGCGAGCATCCCACCACCATCCCCATGGACCGCAAACCGCCTCATCAAGAGCCAAGAGGACCCATGACACGAGCTAGAGCTAGAGCTCTCGAGAACGAGGTGGCCTCTTTCCTTATTGATATCACATATGATCCACTCGAGACATGGCTACTACCTAAGTCCGATATGCTATGCATGATTAGGTGTCAAGGGGAACCTCCCGAGGAGGCACGTGAAGATGGACGAGCCGCCAAGTACAAGGAAGAAGAACCCCGATGAGAGGAACCAAAGGAGCCTGCTCAGTGGACATCCGCCCTAAGCCCTGACATCCGGCTCTTCCGAAGCCGGATATCCGCCCCGGCCCAAAAATCCGCCCTCCATCACCGAATGCACTTGAAGCCCTGACCAGCCCGGACATCCGCCTCCCCGCCGGACATCCGCCCCTTCCGACGCCCGGATATCCGGGCTCCACTGAAATCCGCCCCCCCCCGTTCTGCAGAATCGGTCACCCTAGCCCGGACATCCGCGCCTCCCGAACGCCTTGGACATCCGCCCGACGCCCGGATGTCCGGCCTCCCCTACAAGAAGGCCTCGTGGCCTTGCCCTTGTACCCTTCGCCCGAGACTATATATACTTGATCCTCCTCTTTCTAGGGTTAGCTTTGGATTTGCTCATATTTGTGTGAGAGCCTTTGCTCATCCACTTGGCTACTTCTCCTTCGAGATCAGGACCTCTACGGAGAAGATCCCCAAGCGGATTCAAGACCCCTCCTAGGGTGGACCCATCAAGACCTCCTATCGGAGAAGAACGACTACCCTTGTATCTTTCCTTTGTTGATCTCGGATCTTGTATCCCTTTATGCATTCGATAATCTAGCACTTGTGTGATTGTTTTCTTGTCGGTTGAGTGACTTCTCCCTCGCTTTTCCCCGTGTTTTCCGTTCTCGCTGTCTTCGTGTTCCTCGTGAGGATTCTCTCCAAGCGTGAAAGATCGCCCACGAGGGTTCCGCCCACATCATCATGGTATCACGAGCCACGTTGATCACGTTATTGGAGTCCCTACCCTCTTTTCTAGCTTGATTTTGTTGTTTTGTCCTAATTTCAAAAATTCCCACAAAAATAGCCCCAAAATTTTTGTGATTTGTTAGTGTGATGAAATTTTGTTGATTTGATCCGTGGATTTCGTGTGTTGCGTAGATCTAGCTTGTCCCCATCTTTTCCCCATTTTCATCCACAAATTTGCCCAAAATTGACCGGTTTTGACCTCTCCCCACAAATTGTTCATCGTGCTCGACGTCCGGCCGATCAGCCCGGACATCCGCAGCGGTACATCCGCCCGATCAGCCGGACATCCGGCGCCACCGACATCCGGTGCTAGCCAGGATTTCCGCCCGTAGCTTTGTTCCTTCCACCACCCCGATCACCGCCTCTACCTTTCGCCAAATTTCAGATTGCCCACATACACTTCCACTTACCTCCACCACTTCCATAACACCACCATAGCCTTTCCAAACAAATTGACAATGTTGCCACATTTGACTTGAGAATTTGAGTTGGGGTTTTCCGTATCCTTTTGTGTTTCGCTATCTAGGTACGGTTCAACATCAACATCACCACCGCCATCTTCGCCAAGGACGGTAACATCGCCGACAACCTTTACCATTACTTGCAATTGCATTGATAAACATCATAGCCCATCTTTATGTAGCTTACCCATCGAGACTAGCCATTGAGTATTGCCGCAACGTGACTTGTGCACTTTAGTGATCAACACTCCATAGCATACATACCATACCAAAGTGGTGCATATCTTAGCATAAACTTGTGTGTCACAAAGTTGTCATCGCATACGCAATTGCTATCTTGGTTCGTGAAGTTTTGCATGAGAAAAGAGCTCAAAAGAGAAAGAGCCAATCAAGCTTTTAAGTAAAGAGAGAAAGATAAGCAAAGAGCTTATGAGCAAGAACCATAGCATCATCAAACATTAAGATTGCCATACTTGATCATCTTGGATCAACACATCGACACACCATACATATAGTATACTTGGGATAGAAGTCGTTGCATTTTTGCTTAGTAGGTTGTGCACAAGTTCCATATCCGCCTATTGTGCAATCGTGCTAGCGCCTCTCTAGTGTTGTGCAACAAGAGCATCTTGGTGAATTCCACATTTTGGCTCATCCTTGGTTGCATAACCCCATATTATCTATTTGCGCGTGTGTTTCCGTGTACCATATCTTGCTATTGGTCTACTTGTTGCATTTGCAAATTTGTGAATCATTTTCAACTTTATTGAGTCTCACTTACAATTGCATCAAATTTTGTGCCACCATCCTAACCAACTCCACCATAAGCTTTTATTTGTGTAGGTGTGAGAACCGACAAGAATCGGTACCAAGAGTGCTATTTCATTGTCCGCATTTGAGTGAACTTGATTCATTTTCAACATCGGTCAAAGGTACATTGGTATAAGTTCTTCTCCGTTCTACCACTCACATCTTGCTTGGAATGATGGATAGGCCAAGTTCTTCTACCAACCCACTCTTCATCGAGCAAGACGACGACATGTCTTCATACGTCACCAAAAGCCACCTCTTCGGTGCACAACGAGCGTTGCACCAAGAACAACAAGCAATGAGCGACCGCATCGACAACCTCGCCACCGACTTGCGACTCTCCGAGCAACGTACTAGAGACTACTTCGACAACAAGTTCGAGGCGCACAAGCAAGAGAATGATGCAAGAATGGACGAGATCCGCAAGTTGATGAGAAACCGGCATCATTCCACTTCTTCATCATCAAGACGGAGCCACTCGAGTCGACACTCCGACGATACCTTCTACGACTCAAGTACACCGTCATCGAACACTCTTCGACGAGCCGCGCGCCAAGATCGTCATGCATCTCGCAACCCGCTACATGACAAGCACTCACAAGAGCAAGTTGATGATCAAGTTCCTCGTCCTCGATCAAACCAAGAGGCTTTTGCTCAAGCTCAAGAACGACAACGTCTTCATCGCCAACAAGAGGAAGAAAGAGCACGTCGTCACCAAGACGAACAAGACGCCAATGCTCAACGTCTTCAACAACAACAACGTGAAGCTCAAGCTCTTGAGGCGCAACGTGCCCTTCAAGAATCAAGTAGAGCCGTCGCCAACCGCAATCGCGAACGGCGCAATCAAGAGGAAGCCCTTCGAGAAGAAATCCAAGAGAGGAACTACCAACCTCATGTACAATGTCAAGTTCCTCAAGCTCCTCCACAAGCTCGCAAGCTCCACCTCAACCTCAAATTCAACAAGAGCAAGTTGATCATGGTCTTCCTCCGCGCCAAGAGCAACATGAAGACGAGTACATCCCACGCCAAGGACGCCATCATCAACATCGCCAACAACACAATGAAGAGCAACGCTACGGCAAGCTAAAATTCACCATGCCCAAGTTCAATGGAAGCAATGACCCCGAAGACTACCTCTCATGGGCATTGAAGGTTGACAAAATCTTCCGCTTGCACAACTACGATGAAGCGAAGAAAATCGCTATGGCATCACTTGAGTTCCAAGATTATGTGCTCATATGGTGGGAACAAATCATTGAGCGACGACAAGCAAGAGGTGAACCCCCAATCACCACTTGGGCTCAAATGAAGGATGTCATGCGAGCACGTTTTGTGCCAACATACTACAACCGCGATCTCTTCAAGAAACTCCAACTACTCAAGCAAGGAACAAAGAGCGTTGAAGAATACTACAAGGAGATGGAGATAGCCATGATTCGAGCCAATGTCAAGGAAGATGATGAGCAAACTATGGCACGTTTCTTGAATGGACTCAATCATCCCATCAAGAAGATCGCCGACTTCCAACCATACTCATCCCTCATTGAGCTCGTGCATCAAGCTACAAAGGCGGAACGCCAAGTGCAAGACGACTTCAAGTACGCCAAGTACTCATCCAAGACCTACGGCTTCTCCAACAACCAAGCTTCAACGACTACTCCATCATCAACCTCGACCAAGCTTTCTTCAAGAAACGACGACAAGTCAAGTTACAAGAAGACTTCGACAAATTCAAGTCGTCCTCCTCCTACTACAAGCAACCTCAAGCCACGTGCTTCATCCTCTACTCCGACCGATGAGACCATCAAGACAAGCTCCTTCAAGTGTTTCACTTGCGGCGGCCGAGGCCACAAGTCATATGAATGCACCAACAAGCGCACCATGATCCTCAACGACGATGGCACATATGACTCCATGAGTGAAGAGGAGATGGAAGCCATTGAGCAAGTGGCCATGCACCGCAAGTAAATGAAGATGAAGATGATCAAGTCTTTTGTGATGAGGATTCGAGCCCCGCCTCGTTGTCTCCAAAGTCTTGACCTTCAACATCAACAAGAAGAAGACCAACGATGCCACATCTTCCACACAAAAGCCGCATCAATGGACGGTCCATCAAGGTCATCATCGATGGAGGTAGTTGCCACAACTTGGCAAGTGAAGAACTATGCTCCAAGCTACAATTGGTCAAAAGGAAGCACCCGCACCCTACAAGGTTCAATGGCTAAGGACTCCAAGACTATACGAGTCGAGCATACGGTCCAAGTCTCCTTCAAAATTGGTGCTTATGAAGACACGTTGGAATGTGATGTGGTCCCAATGACCGTTTGTCACCTACTTCTTGGTCGACCATGGCAATTCGACCGTGGTGTCATCCACAATGGGCGCACCAATCACTATAGCTTCAAGATGAAGGGGAAAGAATATGTGCTACGACCTATGTCTCCTAGTCATGTGATAGCCGACAAACAAGCCACCCATCATAGAGAAAAGAGTGAGAAAGTGATCCACCCAAAAGTGAGTGAGAGCCACAAGCCAAATTTGAGCGCCTCTTCGCCTAGAGAGAAAAACCTCATTCTATTTGCCACCAAAAGTGAGATGAGAGAAGTGTGTGAGAACCCATCTACCGTGATGCACTTTGTCCTTGTGTGCAAGGATGGAGAACCAAACACTAACACCATTCACGAGTTACCTTTGGTGTTTCAATCTCTTTTGCAGGAATTTCAAGATGTTTTCCCCGATGAGCTACCTCCGGGCCTACCTCCTCTTCGAGGCATTGAGCATCGAATCGACCTCATCCCCGGAGCGCCGTGATGAGGACATCAATACCATTGTTACACCCACAGCCCCTATTGCTACATATACTGGACCAATTACTAGAGCTCGCGCACGCCAATTAAATTATCAGGTACTTTCGTTTCTTGGTAATGATTCTAATGTTCATGAGAATATGATGCTGCCTAAATTGGATACATTTGTTTTGCTTACAAATGAAGGCTCTAGCTTGGAGAAGGATGGACATTGAGCAAGAACAAGCATGGAGATAATGCCATGCTAAGGGGAACAAGAACGGAGTTACAAGTGATGATTTCAGGACTTTGAAGCCACCATAATGGGTGCATGAAGCCTTGGACGAAATATACAAGATGCTACTTCATAAATGTCGTCCCGAGGCTATTCTAGGTGCTGCATCACCTTATTAGTGGGCCAAGCCCATGTAATTTCGAAATACTTAAGTATAGGCTGTTTTAGAGTCCGTATGTGTGGGGAAACAAGAGTTAGGGTTGATTTCGACCCTCCACCAAGGGCCACGAAATTCCCCCTCTTCCTCCATATATACAGCCCTTAGGGCACCGCTTAGACCTTGGGTTTTGTTTAGATTAAAAGTTCGCCATAGCTGCAACTTCGCATTTCGCTTGTGTTCAACGACTGCATAAAGGCGCCACAGTAACCCCACCTTGATCAATAAAGCTTTCATCTTATATTCGCAATATCCAGATTGCAATCTCAGTTTCTTGCTTGTTCTTCGCTTGCTCGCAGGAAATGCACCCTCGTGGTCGTTGATCGTGTTCTCGGCGTGGTCAATAACCTCTCGGAGTTGGTTTAGCGATTGCTAAGGCGCGACGCCTCGCGACGCTCAGAGTCGGATCGCCAAAGTCGACTTCCTCCAAAGCGAAAACCAACATCTCATCGAAAGACGGGACACCTTTGCCTCTATCAAGTGGTATCAAATTTCCGGGTTGCTCGGTGAGATTTTACAGTTTTTCGTAGTTTAGATCGAGTCTGTTCTTCATACCTATTGTCCACGAAAAAGCCACAAAAAAATTAGGTTAGTTCATCATATCCGAACCAATCTGAGCCTTTGCATAATCTTTTTAGGGTTTTGCTTTGTTGAATTTATGGTTGCATCGTCGTGTCAAGTTGCTGGTCTTAGAGTCTAGTCTTTAGAGTTTCGAGTTCGGTCATAAGTTGTCACGCCGCCACCGCATCATCATCATCGCCTTGCCATCTACCACCATTGCTTATCCGCCACCGCCTCCAATCCGTATCCATATACCACCACCAATCCGTATCCATATACCACCACCGCTAACATATACCACCACCGCTGCCATATACCACCACCATATATCCACCACCAATCCGAAGTTCTTTGCATATTAGGTTTGTTTTCGAGATCCATCTAGTTTCCGATTTGTGTTTTCCTTGCCGAGTAGGTTTCGAAAAAAAAAAGAGTCTGAAACCACCTCCGCTTAGGCCCAAAATTTTCCTAAACGCACTTGTCGAAAAATTTTTCCGCTATCCTATTTTTAGGTGTTTCTAAGCGATTGAGACAATCGCCATTATAGAAAGTTTTTTGACCCGCTTCAGCTTTTTGGGTCCGGCAATAAAAAAAAAAAATTGTCGAAAAAATTTCGTGCCCATCCCGTCATTTGACTGGAAGAGTTTTGAGACACTCGCCATTATAGTGATTTTTCAAAAAAAAAAAAAGCAGCAAAAAAAAAAAAAAGCAAGCAAAAAAAAAAAAAAGAGCGAAAAAAAATTATTCCAGAGTGTGCTTTTCCGTTGTTTCCGCAGCAGCCGTGATTTTGTTAGTGTTCTAGGCTCGCGTCTCTAGCACGGTTCAGCCTAGGACCAAAGATAAGACCGTCATTGAGCGCTTATTCAACTTTGCATCTCTGAATTGATTATTGCTAACCCTTTTGCTACCATATTATAAGCCTTCCCAGCTCCACATACATCTACATCGTATGCTTGACTCTCCCCGTAATCGCTTCTATCCAAGCTTTGAGAGTTTTGACTACATCGGTTGCCGATCACCGCCGTCACTGGGTAAGAACTGTAAGAATTTGAGATTTGCTTGACGGATTTGTGATCGTCCACCACACCACCACCACCACTTCCTAGTAGTCTGTCAATCATATTCTTGTGTGTTTCTATTGTCGCTAACCATGGCAGGATCACAAGTCGATTTAGACCGACCGGGAGAACATGACAAACAAAGCGCTACATGATAAGTTTCAACAAATGATGAGTGGGCAGGTGGACGATGTGCTAAATAGATTTGAAGAGGCCATGGAGAAGATAGATGGCATTGAGAAGGCGTCAAACAAAGCTCGATAACAAGTTTAATGAATTGCTCAAGCCTACCACCACCACCACCGGCTGCACCTAACGCACCTCTACTACAACAACATGGACTACCTCCACATCGCGAAACAGCCCTCCGCCGAGCTTCCCGTGTCCCTCTTCACCGCCAAGCTGCCGGTGGTGCTGTTGATACTTCGTGGCTCCCTGCCACTGCGGTGGGGAGGATGATTATGTGAGAGCTTACGAGGATGAGGTTGATCAACATCGAACTACGTGCAACCACCAGCACCACAACCACCAGTGTCGCCCACATGCAAATAATGGCAATGTTCGGCTCCCCTTCAGTACGAGATCATGACCATCTCCCTAAACTGAAATTGAATATTCCACCATTTGAGGGTAGATATGTTCCTAATATATATCTTACTTGGGAGTTAGAAACTGAACAACGATTTACATGTTTACAATATCCCGAGGAGAGACGTGTTCCTCGCTGCCCTTTGTGCTTTCACTAGCTTTGCATGTGTTTGGTGGTCTCAACATTGTAGATTATATCCTGCTCCAGCTACTTGGGCTGCTTTGAAAACTGCTATGCGATCGTTGGTTCCACCATATTATCAGCGTGAATTACTTCAAAATTGCAGCGCTTAAGACAAGGAAAAATTCGTAGAAGAATATTATCGTGAATTACAAACCGGCTTGATTAGATGTGGTATTGTTGAGGAGAATGAAGCTATGCTTGCACGCTTTCGGGTGGATTAAATAGAGAGATTCAGACCATTCTAGACTACAAGGATTATAATAATATCACCGATTATTCCATCTTGCTTGTAAAGCTGAACGTGAAGTGCAGGATCGATGTGCCTTGGCGCGACTAACTTTTCTCGCAGGTCGACCTTCATCATGGACACCACGCATCATCTACTTCCACACGCTCTACTACACCGCACCTCCGCCGGCTGCCACCTCCAACCGTGATACAAGAAAGCAGCACAACCACCACTATCTCGCCAAGAGTACACCTGCTGGGCTACACAGAGCTCTTCTTCTTCCATGGCGCCAACAGGCACACAAGTGATATTATTTGTCGTCGTTGTAAGGGAAGAGGACATTTTATGAGAGAATGCCAATCTCAGCGTGTGATGATTGCTACCGAGGATGGTGGGTATGAGTCCGCTAGTGACTATGATGAAGAGACTTTGGCTCTTATTACACATGAAGAACACGGTGGAGATGATTCTGATCCCGAGACGCAATACATGGCTGTCAAGATGCCGACAGTATGAATGTTTAGTTGCTCAACGTGTTTTGAGTGTGCAGGTTACACAAGCTGAGCAAAATCAGAGGCATAACTTGTTCCATACAAAGGAGTTGTGAAGGAACGCTCTATTCAAGGCCATCATAGATGGAGGGAGCTGCAACAACTTGGCTAGCATGGATATGGTGGAGAAGCTTTCTCACCACAAGACCACATCCACATCCTTACTACATCCAATGGTTCAACAACAGCGGCAAGGTTAAGGTAACACGACTGCTCGCTCGTGTGTATTTTAGTATCTCTACATATGCTGATTATGTTGATTGTGATGTGGTACCTATGCAAGCATGTTCCTTATTACTTGGTAGACCATGGCAATTTGATAAAATTTGTACACCATGGTAGAAACAATCAGATACTCTTGTTCACAAGGATAAAAATATTACTTTGCTTCCTATGACTCCTAATTCCATTTTGAAAGATGATATTAATAGAGCTAATAAAGCAAAACAGGAGAAAAATAAGAGTGAAAATCAGATTGTGGCAAAAGAATTTGAGCAACAAATGAAGCCTAATAATAAACCATCTAATGTTGCTTCTGAAATTAAACTGAAAAGTGCATGTTTATTTGCCACCAAATCTGATATTGATGAGCTAGATTCTAGCAAATCTGTTTGCTATGCTTTTGTGTGCAAAGAGGCATTATTTTCATTCGAGGACGTGTTTTCCTCTTTGCCCCCTGCTGTCACTAACATTTTGCAGAGTTCACCGACGCCTTCCCACAAGACGTGCCACGGGATTACCACCTATTCGAGGGATTGAGCATCAAATTGACTTAATTCCTGCATCGCTACCCAACCGCGCACCATACCGCACCAATCCAGAGGAGACGAAGGAGATTATGCGTCAAGTACAGGAGCTGCTCGACAAAGGTTATATACGCGAATCTCTTAGTCCTTGTGCTGTTCCTATTATACTAGTGCCCAAAAGGATGGTACGTCACGATGTGTGTTGATTGTAGAGGCATTAATAATATTACTATTCGTTATCGCCATCCTATTCCTAGGCTAGATGATATGCTTGATGAATTGAGTGGCTCTACAATATTCTCCAAAGTTGATTTATGAGTGGATACCATCAAATTCGTATGAAATTGGGAGATGAATGGAAAACAGCATTTAAAACTAAGTTTGGATTATATGAGTGGTTAGTCATGCCTTTTGGGTTAACTAATGCACCTAGTACTTTCATGAGATTAATGAACGAAGTTTTACGTGTTTTCATTGGACGATTTGTGGTAGTTTACTTTGATGATATACTGATTTATAGCAAATCTTTGGAAGAACATTTGGAACATTTACGTGTTGTTTTTAATGCTCTACGTGATGCACGCTTGTTTGGTAACCTTGGGAAGTGCACCTTTTGCACCGATCGAGTATCTTTTCTTGGCTATGTTGTTACTCCACAGGAATTGAAGTTGATAAAGCCAAGATTGAAGCTATTGAGAGTTGGCCGCAGCCCAAAACGGTCACACAAGTGAGGAGTTTTCTTGGACTCGCTGGTTTCTATAGGCGCTTTGTGAGAGACTTTAGCACCATTGCTGCACCTCTCAATGAGCTTACAAAGAAGGATGTGCCTTTTGTTTGGGGTACCGCATGAAGAAGCCTTCACGGTATTGAAAGATAAGTTGACACATGCCCTTTACTCCAACTTCCTGACTTTAATAAGACTTTTGAGCTTGAATGTGATGCTAGTGGAATTGGATTAGAGGTGTGTTATTACAAGATGGCAAACCTGTTGCATACTTTTCTGAAAAATTGAGGGGCCTAGTCTGAACTATTCTACTTATGACAAAGAATTATATGCTCTTGTTCGACTTTAGAGACATGGCAACATTATTTATGGCCCAAAGAATTTGTTATACATTCTGATCATGAATCTTTGAAACATATTAAAAGTCAAGCTAAACTGAATCGTAGACATGCTAAATGGGTTGAATTCATTGAGACTTTCCTTATGTCATTAAACACAAGAAGGGTAAAGAAAATGTTATTGCTGATGCTTTGTCTCGTCGCTATACTATGCTTTCACAACTTGACTTCAAAATATTTGGTTTGGAGACCATCAAAGATCAATATGTGCATGATGCTGATTTTAAAGATGTAATGCAGAATTGTAAAGAAGGAAGAACATGGAACAAGTTCGTTATTAATGATGGTTTTGTGTTCGTGCTAACAAGCTATGCATTCCTGCTAGCTCTGTTCGCCTTTTGTTGTTGCAGGAGGCGATGGAGGAGGATTAATGGGACACTTTGGCGTGAAGAAGACGGAGGATATACTTGCTACACATTTCTTTTGGCCAAAGATGAGACGGATGTTGAGCGCTTTGTTGCTCGCTGCACTACATGTCAAAAAGCTAAGTCACGACTCAATCCTCATGGTTTATATATGCCTTTGCTCGTGCCTAGTGTTCCTTGGGAGGATATATCTATGGACTTTGTTTTAGGTTTACCTCGAACAAAGAAGGGAGGATAGCATATTTGTTGTCGTGGATAGATTCTCAAAATGGCACACTTTATACCATGTCATAAAAGCGATGATGTTGTTAATGTTGCTGATTTGTTCTTTCGTGAAATTATTCGCTTGCATGGTGTGCCAAATACTATTGTTTCAGATCGTGATACTAAATTTCTTAGCCACTTTTGGAGATGTTTATGGGCTAAGTTGGGGACTAAACTGCTTTTTAGTACTACTTGTCACCCCAAACCGATGGATAAACTGAAGTAGTCAATAGAACATTGTCTACTATGCTTAGGGCTGTTTTGAAGAATAATAAGAAAATGTGGGAAGAATGCTTGCCTCATATTGAATTTGCTTATAATCGCTCATTGCATTCTACAACTAAGATGTGCCCTTTGAAATTGTGTATGGTTTCCTACCTCGTGCACCTATTGATTTGTTGCCTCTTCCATCTTCGGAGAAGGTTAATTTTGATGCTAAAGAACGTGCTGAATTGATTTTAAAATGCATGAGATAACTAAGGAAAACATTGAGCGATGAATGCTAAATATAAACTTGTCGGAGATAAGGGTAGAAAACATGTTGTCTTTGCACCGGAGATCTTGTTTGGTTACATTTATGTAAGGATAGGTTTCTAATTTGCGCAAATCAAAGCTAATGCCACGTGTTGATGGTCCATTTAAGGTGTTAGAGAAAATAAATGATAATGCATATAAACTTGAGCTGCCTGCAGATTTTGGGGTTAGTCCCACTTTTAACATTGCAGATTTGAAGCCTTATTTGGGTGAGGAATATGAGCTCACGAGGACGACTTCATTTCAAGAAGGGAGGATGATGAGGACATCAATACCATTGTTACACCCACAGCCCCTATCGCTACATATACCGGACCAATTACTAGAGCTCACAAGACGCCAATTAAATTATCGTACTTTCGCTTTCTTGGTAATGATTCTAATGTTCATGAGAATATGATGCTGCCTAAATTGGATACATTTGTTTTGCTTACAAATGAAGGCCCTAGCTTGGAGAAGGATGGACATTGAGCAAGAACAAGCATGGAGATAATGCCATGCTAAGGGGAACAAGAACGGAGTTACAAGTGATGATTTCAGACTTTGAAGCCACCATAATGGGTGCATGAAGCCTTGGACGAAATATACAAGATGCTACTTCATAAATGTCGCCCCGAGGCTATTCTAGGTGCTGCGTCACCTTATTAGTGGGCCAGGCCCATGTAATTTCGAAATACTTAAGTATAGGCTGTTTTAGAGTCCGTATGTGTGGGGAAACAAGAGTTAGGGTTGATTTCGACCCTCCACCAAGGGCCACGAAATTCCCCTCTTCCTCCATATATACAGCCCTTAGGGCACCGCTTAGACCTTGGGTTTTGTTTAGATTAAAAGTTCGCCATAGCTGCAACTTCACAGCATTTCGCTTGTGTTCAACGACTGCATAAAGGCGCCACAGAACCCCACCTTGATCAATAAAGCTTTCATCTTATATTCGCAATATCCAGATTGCAATCTCAGCTTTCTTGCTTGTTCTTCGCTTGCTCGCAGGAAACAGCCCTCGTGGTCGTTGATCGTGTTCGCGTGGTCAATAACCTCTCGGAGTTGGTTTAGCGATTGCTAAGGCGCGACGTCCTCGCACGTTCGTAGTCGGATCGTCAAAGTCGACTTCCTCCAAAGCGAAAACCAACATCTCATCGAAAGACGGGACACCTTTGCCTCTATCACGCCACTACCAAACAAAGCTCCATACCGAGTCAATCCGGAAGAAACCAAGGAGATTCAACGGCAAGTACAACAACTCATCGACAACGGTCATGTACGTGAAAGCCTAAGCCCTTGTGCCGTTCCGGTTATTCTTGTGCCTAAGCCCGATGGAAGTTTCCGCTTGTGTTCCGATTGTAGACCTATCAATGCTATTACCGTTTGATATAGGCATCCCATTCCTCGCTTAGATGACATGCTTGATGAACTTAGTGGAGCCAACTTTTCTCAAAATTGATCTTAAAAGTGGCTATTATCAAATCCGCATACAAGAGGGTGATGAATGGAAAACTGCTTTCAAAACCAAATTTGGTTTATATGAATGGTTAGTGATGCCTATGGGTCTTTCGAAGCTCCCTGGTACTTTTGTGCGCCTTATGCATCATGTGCTTCATTCCTTACATTGGAGTCTTTGTTGTGGTTTACTTTGATGATATTCTTGTGTTTAGCAAAACCATGAAAGAGCACATCAACCATGTAAAATCTGTGTTGCAAACTCTTCGCAAGGAAAGCTTTTATGCAAACTTGAAAAAATGCACTTTTGGAGTTGACAAAGTGGTTTTCTTGGGTTTTGTTGTTTCCTCAAAGGGTGTCCATGTTGATGAATCTAAAATTGAAGCAATCAAAACTTGGCCCCAACCCACCAATTTGCAACAAGTGCTAAGTTTTCTTGGTCTTATGGGTTTTTATCGTCGCTTTGTGAAAGATTTTAGCACAATTGCACTCCTTTGCTTGCTTTGAGCAAGAAGAATACTCCCTTTGTTTGGGGAACTTTGCAATCAACCGCTTTTGATGAGCTCAAGTCTTTGCTTACTCATGCTCCGATTCTTGCTTTGCCCAATTTTGACAAAACTTTTGAGGTTCATTGTGATGCAAGTGGTACCGAATTGGCGGAGTTTTGATGCAAGAAAACGAGCCATTGCTTATTTTAGTGAAAAACTCTCCGTGCTCAACTTAATTACCCCATCTATGACAAAGAATTGTATGCTTTAGTGCGTGTGCTACATGTGTGGGAACATTACCTTAGACCTCACGAGTTTGTCATCCATACCGATCATGAAACGCTTAAGTACCTCAAAGGTCAAACTAAATTGAACAAGCGCCATGCAAAATGGAGTGAATTCATTGAATCTTTTCCTTATGTGATCAAGTACATTAAGGGTAAAGAAAATGTAGTTGCCGACGCTTTTCACGCATATGCATGCTTGTCACTCAACTTGAGTTGAATGTCATTGGTTTTGAGCATATAAAAGACTTGTATGAGCATGATCCATCTTTTGCTTCTCCTTCGCTAAGTGCTTGACGACACGCCTTGGGAAAAATATTACATCAAGGATAGTTATCTTATGAGAGCTAACAAACTTTGCATTCTCGAGTCTTCTCTTCGCTTGCTCCTTTTGCAAGAGGCTCATGGAGGCGGACTCATGGGACACTTTGGACGCGACAAGACATTCGCCACGCCTCCAACAACTACTTTTGGCCCAAGATGTTCCATGACGCATAACGCTTCACCAACCGATGCTATACATGTCGCAAAGCTAAGTCTAAAGCTCAATCTCATGGTCTTTACATGCCTCTTCCTATTCCATATCAACCATGGGAAGACATTAGTATGGATTTTGTACTTGGTTTGCCTAGGACTCAAAATGGCAAGGATTCCATATTTGTTGTTGTGGATAGATTTTCTAAGATGGCACATTTCATACCTTGCAACAAGATAGACGATGCTTCACATGTTGCCAATCTCTTTGTAGGGAAATCTTGCGACTTCATGGCGCATCAAAGACAATCGCTCCGATCGTGACGCCAAGTTCTTGAGTTACTTTTGAAGACCCTATGTGCCAAGCTCGAATCAAGCTCTTGTTCTCCTCGCATACCATCCTCAAACCGACGGCCAAACCGAGGTGACGAACCGCACACTATCCACTCTACTTCGTGTCTTGATCAAGAAGAACATCAAGGAATGGGAAGCATGTCTACCCATCGCCGAAAGTACGCCTACAATCGCAAGACATTCAACTACCGCAAGTCCCCTTCGAGGTCGCTTCACGGTTTCAACCCGTTGTCCCCATTGGACATTCTACCACTTCCTCTCCAAGAGCGCACCAACATGGATGCAAGTGAACGAGCAAGCTACATCAAGAAGATGCACGGAGATACAAGGCACACCATTGAGCGTCAAGTACAACGCCAAGCAAACAAGCTCAACGCCAACAAGCAACCCATCGTCTTCAACATTGGTGATCTAGTGTGGCTACACCTTCGCAAGGACCGCTTCCCCAAAGAACGCAAGTCCAAACTTCTCCCTCGAGCCGATGGACCTTCCAAGGTGCTAGCACGCTACAACGACAACGCCTACAAGATCGACATACCTCGAGACAAGTACAACGTGAGCGACATCTTCAACGTCAAGGACCTTGCACCTTTCCATGGAGATGAAGCTTTTGATCCGAGATCGGATCTCTCACAAGGGGGAGGAGATGATGGGGAGCATCCCACGACCATCCCCATGGACCGGCAACCGTCTCATCAAGAGCCAAGAGGACCCATGACACGAGCTAGAGCTAGAGCTCTCGAGAACGAGGTGACCTCTTTCCTTATTGATATCACATATGATCCACTCGAGACATGGCTACTACCTAAGTCCGATATGCTATGCATGATTAGGTGTCAAGGGGAACCTCCCAAGGAGGCACGTGAAGATGGACGAGCCGCCAAGTACAAGGAAGAAGAACCCCGACGAGAGGAACCAAAGGAGCCTGCTCAGCCCGGACATCCGGCCCCAAGCCCGGACATCCGGCTCTTCCGGAAGCCCCGGATATCCGCCCCGCGCCTCGAAATCCGCCCTCCATCACCGAATGCACTTGAAGCCCTGACCAGCCCGAGATCCGGCCTCCCCGCCGGACATCCGCCCTTCCGACGCCTCGGATATCCGGCTCCACCGAAATCCGCTCCCCTACCCGGTTCTGCAGAATCGGTCACCCTAGTCGGACATCCGGCTAAGAGCCCGACATCCGGCGCCTCCCGAACGCCTCGGACATCCGCCCGACGCCCGGATGTCCGGCCTCCCTGTCACTAAGAAGGCCTCGTGGCCTTGCCCTTGTACCCTTCGCCCGAGACTATATATACTTGATCCCTCCTCTTTCTAGGGTTAGCTTTGGATTTGCTCATATTTCGTGTGAGAGCCTTTGCTCATCCACTTGGCTACTTATCCTTTCGAGATCAGGACCTCTACAGAGAAGATCCCCAAGCGGATTCAAGACCCCTCCTAGGGTGGACCCATCAAGACCTCCTATCGGAGAAGAACGGCTACCCTTGTATCTTTCCTTTGTTTCGCTTTGATCTTGTATCCCTTTATGCATTCGATAATCTAGCACTTATGTGATCGTTTTCTTGTCGGTTGAGTGACTTCTCCCTCGTTTTCCCCGTGTTTTCTGTCTCGTTCTTCGTGTTCCTCGTAGGGATTCTCTCCAAGCGTGAAAGATCGCCCACGTAGGGTTCCGCCCTACATCAAGATGGATCTACTTATATAGGAGCAAGGGGTGGCGGCCAAGGAGGTGGGAGGACGTCCCAAGGCAGCCTAAAACTAACCCTAGGTCGTACAAGGCCAATGGGCCCAAGCGGAGGTGACGTAACACCTTTGGACTTGTAGTTTGACTCGGATTCTGCTGCAAGATCAGATTGTTTCGTCCATAACTCAACGCCCGGACGGATTTTAAGGTGATTCCAATTGGGTTGAAAATGCACGAAATCTATTTTCCAACAAAAAAGATTTCAACCAATTTGGAGTCCGTATGAAAAAGTTATTGACGTTTTGAGTCAGGTATGTCTATGCAGTCCGAATCTGAGTCCAGAACGTGAGAGACTTGGACTCTATCTTATCTTGGGCCAAAAGTGACGTGGGAGAACTTTTTGAACAGCAGGTAAACATCTCTTTCTCCCTTATCTTCATATGTGGATTGTACAAATGTCCCATACACCTGCAATTAGACATGGCACAAAAGTTTGTGAAGTATTTTGTCCCGATGACATAAATAAATTATTGCATAGTTTGCATTAGAAATCACCTCACAAATATACATGTATGCAATATTTTGGTCGTATCCAAGGTAATCATGTCCTCATCATCCTCCCTTCTTGAAAACAAAGCCGCCCTCGGCGCTGCTTAGTCTGAAATATGGCTAACAAAAGAGACAAGGTGTACATGTTGTATATGTATATGTCATCCATTTTACTTCCCTTGATTTTTGCACATATGACACATGAATAGATGAGTAACTTGCATAGTTCATAAAATCTAAAGCCAAAACATTATCACAAGAAGTAGAAGGCATGAAAATATTACAACTCAGTTTGCACATATAAGTGAAGCTCTTATTCATTTCAAAAGATTGACAATGTTCATCATTAAACCATCCCAACATTGGTGAATAAACCTTACTTGCATCAAGTTTACATGCTACAACATGCTTAAATAAGCAAACATGCAATAAGTCATTCGACACAAAATCATCACCAAGATTAGAGGTCATATCAAAATGATTAAACATTGATTCTTTTGCATCAATAGTTAATTCAATGGGTGCACTCAAAATTGTTGGTATTTTAGTTGTTTGATCACATGACGATTCATGATAGTATCAAGATTCTCTAAAATAGGTGATGTGCTCAAATCACCAGCTAACTCAACACATGATGCATTCAAGTTAACTAGGGATGCATCATTCTCATGTGAAGTTATATCATTATTACCTTTATTGTTACCTTGTCGCAAAGACGAGCTGATGTAGGTATGGGCCTTGATAATGCACCATACACTTGAGATGATGTCGCTCACAATCTGGGTGGGGCTGCTCTAGTAGGTGCAACGTGGAGGAACCAACTAACGATGGTGAGCATGAACTGAATAGTAGTTGTTGTAGTCACCCAATGCATCCTCCCAGTAGTCTGTCTCTCAAAGGTACAAGCGCGAACATACATACCAATAATGGAACGAGGAATATAGTGAAATCTTGCACGGATATCATGGTTCAAACCACCAAAAATCTATTCATTGTATCATCCTCAGATTCTTCTATGTCACAATGATGCATATAAGATTTGAACTCTTTGTAGTAAGCATGAACAGTGTTACTGCCTTGTTTTAATTGTTCAAATTTGGGAAGCAATTCACGGCGATAGTAAGGAGGAAAAATTGTTGTCTCATTACAGCTTTCAAAACTTTCCAAGTTGTGGGTTGGTTATCAATGTTTTTCTTACAATGTACACTCCACCAAATGAAGCAAAACCAAGAAATGCTCTAGTGGTAGCTCGTACTCTCTCAAGTTCGAAAAATCATGGTGACTAAAAACTTCTTCTAATTCAAGCTCCCAAGCTAGATAAATAGCAGGATTAAATCTACCCTCAAATGATGGTAAAGACATACCCGACCATATGCTTGTGTGTGTTGTCCCAACTCTCGTGATGATGAAGATGTGTCCGTCGTCCAAGAACTTCTATCTCCGAACCTGTCATGATTAGTAGAAACAAGAAACAAAATTCGAGAATAATGTTCCTATGAACTACTAGGATGTGGTTGTAAAGTGCTCACAAGAAAGCAAATATCAATATCTTACAAGTTCTTACCATGCGGCGGTGGTGACAGCAACCAGCGGTGTCAAGTAACTCGAAATTGTGTAAAGCGATTGCCGGGGAACGACGATACACGGTGTAGAAATATGTGGAGCTGGGTTGGCTATATATGGTAGCAAAAATTTAGCAATAATCAATTCATAGATGCAATGTTGAATAAACGCTCAACGACGGTCTGTGCTGGTCCTAGGCTAGATCGACTAGAGACGCAAGCCTAGAACACTAATGAGGTCACGGCGTAGCACAACTAGCATCAATGAAGGATAATAAGTAGCTCGACAGCAAGATATAAGCGAAGATCACAACGGCAAAGAAAGATAATGATGAAAACAACCGCCAAGCAGGATATACAACAACTCTCTCCAATTTTCCTGTTGAAAAGTTTGAGCCAATTTTGTGATAAATTTTTCAAAGAATTCTACTAACTCAAGCTTTCCAATGCAAAAGAATCACTCAATTCGAGTTGATATGAGGAGTCAAAAATTCTAAAACTGGATTGAAAAATGGAATAAGCTGTGTTCACGAACTTCGAGGGCAAAAGACCTATTTAGAAGCCGATTTTGAGGTGCAAAATAATGAACATGCTTCTGCAACAATTTAGATGCGGCTCGTCTCTAGCTTTAATTTGAGTACTCATGAGCCAAAACGGACTTCAGATGAGGAAGTTATGCCTGTTTTATTGAACAATTGGCACAAAACAGATTCCAATCCGAATTCAGCTACGAGATTGAGTCTAGATAGATCCAAACTTTGTTTTTTTTCTCTTTTTTCTCACACTTTTTCCTTTTCTTTCTCTTTTTTTCTCTCGACTTTTTTTTACTTTTTTCTCTTTTTTTCTCTCTCCCTCATTCCAAACAAACTAGATAAGATGCAGATTGGATCAAGTGAAGATGTGAATGATCTCAACTATGATTATGACAATGAACGGCAGGTAGCACGTGGTGGAAATTGATGGATAGATGGTGGTCAACGGAAGGGATAACGATGCAGCGGCGGCGTGACTAATGTGAACAGAACTCGAAACTCTAAACGAACTAGACACTAAGACCAGCAACTCGACACGACGATGCAACCGATAATTCAATAATGCAAACAATGAAAAGAAAACTGCAAAGGCTCGGATCGGCTTGGACAAAGGATGAATAGATCTAACTTTTTTGTGGCTTTTTCTTGGACAATAGGTAAGAAAATAAATCTAATCTAGGATAATTGGAAATTCTCACCGAGCAACCTGAAAACTGATACCACTTGATAGAGGCGAGGGTCCCGATCTTCGATGAGATGATAACTATCGATTTGGTGGAGTCGACTTTGACGATCCGACTACAAACGCAGCACGACGTTGTGCCTTAGCAATCGCTAAACCAATCTCCTTAGGTTATTGACGATGCCGGAAGCACGATCACCGACCACGAAGGTCTATTCCTGCAAGCAATCAAAGAACGAGCAAGAATATGATAAAGCAATCTGAATATTGCGAATATATATGAAGTATTGATAATGGTGGGGATCCGTGGCGGTCTTGGTCTGCAGTCGTTGGACACAAACGGTACACAAAGTTGCAATGGCTAACTTTTAACTAAACAAATCCCAAGGAAAAAGCTACCAGATGGATCTACTTATATAGGAGCAAGGGGTGGCGGCCAAGGAGGTGGGAGGACGTCCCAAGGCAGCCTAAAACTAACCCTAGGTCGTATAAGGCCAATGGGCCCAAGCGGAGG
The DNA here is from genome assembly GCA_021605205.1 of Aegilops longissima. Classification (NCBI taxonomy): domain Eukaryota; kingdom Viridiplantae; phylum Streptophyta; class Magnoliopsida; order Poales; family Poaceae; genus Aegilops; species Aegilops longissima. The sequence goes on along the minus strand of JAHIAM010005671.1, from coordinate 32,630 downwards.
TGACGTAACACCTTTGGACTTGTAGTTTGACTCGGATTCTGCTGCAGCATCAGATTGTTTCGTCCATAACTCAACGCTCCGGACGGATTTTAAGGTGATTCCAGTTGGGTTGGAAAATGCACGAAATCTATTTTCCAACAAAAAAAGAATCAACCAATTTGGAGTCCGTATGAAAAAGTTATTGACGTTTTGAGTCAGGTATGTATGTGCAGTCCGAATCTGAGTCGAGAACGTGAGAGACTTGGACTCTATCTTCTCTTGGGCCAAAAGTGACGTGAGAGAACTTTTTGAACAGCAGGTAAACATCTCTTTCTCCCTTATCTTCATATGTGGATTGTACAAATGTCCCATACACCTGCAATTAGACATGGCACAAAAGTTTGTGAAGTATTTTTGTCCCGATGACATAAATAAATTATTGCATAGTTTGCATTAGAAATCACCTCACAAATATACATGTATGCAATATTTTGGTCGTATCCAAGGTAATCATGTCCTCATCACGGACATCCGGCGTCCAAGCCCGACATCCGCCCCCAGCCGGATATCCGCCCAATCCTGAAATCCGCACCTCTCACCCGATTCGCATAAATAGTCGCCACAGCCCGGACATCCGGCGGGTAGCCCAGACATCCGGCGCCTCAAGGCCTTGACATCCGCCCGACGCCTCGACATCCGCCTCCCCGCCACGCAGGTGTATCCGGCAAGTCCCATGTACCCCTTCGCCCCCGAGACTATATATACTTCATCCCCTTCCTCTTTCTAGGGTAGCATTGGATTAGCTCATATTCTTGTGTGAGAGCCTTTGCTCATCCACTTGGCTACTTATCCTCGGAGATCAGGACCTCTACGGAGAAGATCCCCCAAGCGGATTCAAGACCCCCTTCTAGGGTGGACCCCATCAAGGCCTCCTCATGGAGAAGAACGGCTACCGTTTGTATCTTTCGTTTGTTGATCTTGAATTGATGAGGACATGACTACCTTGGATGAGACCAAAAATATTGCATACATGCATATTTCTCAGGTGATTTCTAGTGCGAACTATTCAATAATATATTTATGTTATCCAGGACAAAAATACTTCACAAACTTTTGTGCCATGTCTAATTGCAGGTGTATGGGACATTTGTACAATCCACATATGAAGATAAGGGAGAAAGAGATGTTTACCTGCTGTTCAAAAAGTTCTCTCACGTCACTTTTGGCCCAAGAGAAGATAGAGTCCAAGTCTCTCACGTTCTGGACTCAGATTCGGACTGCACAGACATACCTGACTCAAAACGTCTATAACTTTTTCATACGGACTCCAAATTGGTTGATTCTTTTTTGTTGGAAAATAGATTTCGTGCATTTTCCAACCCAATTGAATCACCTTAAAATACGTCCGGAGCGTTGAGTTATAGACGAAACAATCTGATGCTGCAGCAGAATCCGAGTCAAACTACAAGTCCAAAGGTGTTACGTCACCTCCGCTTGGGCCCATTGGCCTTGTACGACCTAGGGTTAGTTTTAGGCTGCCTTGGGACGTCCTCCCACCTCCTTGGCCGCCACCCCTTGCTCCTATATAAGTAGATCCATCTAGTAGCTTTTTCCTTGGGTTTTGTTTAGATTAAAAGTTCGCCATAGCTGCAACTTCGCATGCCGCTTGTGTTCAACGACCAGACCAAGGCGCCACAGAACCCCACCTTGATCAATAAAGCTTTCATCTTATATTCGCAATATCCAGATTGCAATCTCAGTTTCTTGCTTGTTCTTCGCTTGCTCGCAGGAAACAGACCCTCGTGGTCAGTTGATCGTGCTCGGCGTGGTCAATAACCTCTCGGAGTTGGTTTAGCGATTGCTAAGGTGCGACGCCCTCGCACGCTCAGTAGTCGGATCGCCAAAGTCGACTTCCTCCAAAGCGAAAACCACATCTCATCGAAAGACGGGACACCTTTGCCTCTATCAAGTGGTATCAGTTTTCAGGTTGCTCGGTGAGATTTTGCCCTCTGAAGTTCGTGAACACAGCTTGTTCCAATTTTTTAGGCCAGTTTTAGAATTCTTTGACTCCTCATATCAACTCGGAATTGAGTGATTCTTTTTGCATTGGAAAGCTTGAGTTAGTAGCATTCTTTGAAAGAATTTATTAGAAAATTGGCTCAAACTTTTCAAGAGGAAAGTTGGAGAGAGAGTTGTTGTATGTCCTGCTTGGCAGTTGTTTTTCATCATTATCTTCGCTACCGTTGTGATCTTCACTTATATCTTGCTGTCAAGAGCTACTTAGTATCCTTCATTGATGCTAGTTGTGCTATGCCGTGACCTCATTAGTGTTCTAGGCTCGCGTCTCTAGTCCGGTCTAGCCTAGGACCAGCACAAGACTCACTGTCGTGAGCGCTTATTCAACATTGCATCTTTGAATTGATTATTGCTAATCTTTTGCTACCATATATAGCCAACCCAGCTCCACATATTTCTACACGTGTATACGCGCCCCCCGGCAATCGCTTTACTAAATATTCGAGTTACTTGACACCGCTGGTTGCCGATCACCGCCGCTGCATGGTAAGAACTTGTAAGACATTGATATTTGCTTTATCGTGAGCGCTTTACCACCACATCCTAGTAGTTATAGGAACATTATTTTTGGATTTTGTTTCTTGTTCTACTAATCATGACAGGATCCAGAGTCAATTCATGGGCTTTGTCGATCGCGGGAGACATGCCACCACCTATGCAAATACCACAACCGTCACGAGAGGTGCACAAACATCCAAATGCACATGATCAGGTTCATGTTTCTATACCACCATTTAATGGCCGTTTTAGACCTCCTTTATATATTGAATGGGAGTTAGACATAAATAATATATTTGTTTCCCATAATTTTGATGAACGTAAAGAAGTTATGGTTGCGGTTGGTTCTTTCACTGGTTATGCTCTAGTTTGGTGGAGTGAATATTGTCGGTTACACCCTGATTATGTACCTAATACTTGGGATGATTTAAAACATGTTATGAGAGATAGATTCGTCGATGTTTATTATACTGTGGCATGATTAAAAAATGGAACATTTAAAACAAGGTAGTGACACCGTAACAAAATATTATGATGATTTACAAACTACCTTGTTGCACTCATTTTTAGAAGAAAGTGAAGAAGATTTTATGGATAGATTTTGGGAGGATTAAACCATAATATTCAGGAGATACTAATTCATGAAGAGTGTTATCCTATGGGCCATTTGTTTAGTCTTGCTTGCAAAGCTGAACAGAAATAAAACGACGTGTTGCCCACAAGGAGAACAAGCGCACGGTGCACATTCCAACTGTTGATACAGATGTTTATTCAACTACTAGGCGTACTATGACAACCACATCCGTTGTTGCGAGGACTACATCATCTCCACCATGTGACACATCACCATCGAGAGTGCCTGCATCATCTGAGTTGACTATAAGAGGTAATGACAAAGGTACAGATTTTCCACTTTTACATGAGAATGATGCATGCCTAGTTAACTTGAATACATCATGTGTTGAGCTACCCACTACTTTGATCACACCACCTATTTTAGAGGATTATATTGATAATTTGACTTTGCCATGTGATCAAACAACTGAAATACCAACAATTTTGAGAGCACCCATTGAATTAACTATTGATGCAACAGAATCAATGTTTAATCATTTTGATACGACCTCTAATCTTGGTGATGATTCTGTGTCGAATGACTCATTGCATGTTTGCTTATCTAAGCATGTTGTAGCATGTAAATTTGATTCAAATAAGGTTTATTCACCAATGTTGGGATGGTTTAATGATGAACATTGTCAATCTCTTGAAATAAATAAGAGCTTCACTTATATGTGCAAACTGAGTTGCAGTATTTTCAAGCCTTCTAGTTCTTGTGCTAATTTGTTGGCTTTAGATTTTATGAACTATGCAAGTTACTCATCTATTCATGTGTCATATATGCAAAAATCAAGGAAGTAAAATGGATGACGATACATATACAACATGTACACCTTGTCTCTTTTGTTAGCCACATTTCAGATTAAGCAACTCGAGGACGGCTTTGTTTTCAAAAAGGGAGGATGATGAGGACATGACTACCTTGGATGAGACCAAAATATTGCATACATGCATATTTCTCGGGTGATTTCTAGTGCGAACTATTCAATAATATATTTATGTTATCCAGACAAAAATACTTCACAAACTTTTGTGCCATGTCTAATTGCAGGTGTATGGGACATTTGTACAATCCACATATGAAGATAAGGGAGAAAGAGATGTTTACCTGCTGTTCAAAAAGTTCTCTCACGTCACTTTTGGCCCAAGAGAAGATAGAGTCCAAGTCTCTCACGTTCTGGACTCAGATTCGGACTGCACAGACATACCTGACTCAAAACGTCTATAACTTTTTCATACGGACTCCAAATTGGTTGATTCTTTTTTTGTTGGAAAATAGATTTCGTGCATTTTCCAACCCAATTGGAATCACCTTAAAATACGTCCGGAGCGTTGAGTTATAGACGAAACAATCTGATGCTGCAGCAGAATCCGAGTCAAACTACAAGTCCAAAGGTGTTACGTCACCTCCGCTTGGGCCCATTGGCCTTGTACGACCTAGGGTTAGTTTTAGGCTGCCTTGGGACGTCCTCCCACCTCCTTGGCCGCCACCCCTTGCTCCTATATAAGTAGATCCATCTAGTAGCTTTTTCCTTGGGTTTTGTTTAGATTAAAAGTTCGCCATAGCTGCAACTTCGCTGCATTTCGCTTGTGTTCAACGACCAGACCAAGGCGCCACAGAACCCCACCTTGATCAATAAAGCTTTCATCTTATATTCGCAATATCCAGATTGCAATCTCAGTTTCTTGCTTGTTCTTCGCTTGCTCGCAGGAAATGACCCTCGTGGTCAGGTTGATCGTGCTCCGGCGTGGTCAATAACCTCTCGGAGTTGGTTTAGCGATTGCTAAGGTGCGACGTCCTCGCACGTTCGTAGTCGGATCGTCAAAGTCGACTTCCTCCAAAGCGAAAACCACATCTCATCGAAAGACGGGACACCTTTGCCTCTATCATGAATCTTGTGCCACCTTATGTGATCGGTGATCTAGCACTTGTGTGATTGATCTCTTGTCGGTTTAGTGATTTCCCTCTCGTCTCCTCCGTGTTTCCCTCTTGTTCTTCCGTGTGTTCTTCGTGATTCCCCGTAGGATCCACTCCAACGTGAAAGATCATCCACGTAGGGTTCCGCCCTACATCATCTATGGTATCGTGAGCCACGTTGATCACGTTATTGGAGCCCCTACCCCTCTTTTTCTAGCTTGATTTTGTTGTTTTTGTCCTAATTCCAAAAATTCCCCATAAAAATAGCCCCAAATTTTTTTTGTGATTTGTTAGTGTGATGAAGTTTTGTTGGATTTGATCCGCGAATTCGTGTGTTGCAGGTAGATCTAACATTCCCCCTCCATTTCCACAATTTCCATCCACAAAATCGCCCGAATTTTGCCCCGGATTTGACCTCTCCACGCGGTGTTCGTCGAGTTCGTCCACGGATCCAGAGCCCGGACATCCGGCCCGAACAGCCCGGACATCCGTCGCCCCGGACATCCGGCTTCCAGCCCGAAAATCTGGCTCCTGGTAGCATCAATCCCCATCCACCACCCCGTTCACCGCCTAACTTTCGCCAAATTTTGTCCCGTGCCCACATACACTTCCACTTACCTCCACCACTTCCGCATAACACCACCATAGCCTTTCCCACTACCAATTCCGACAATGTTGCCAAATTTTGCCTTGAGAATTTGAGTTGGGGTTTCCGTATCCTTTTGTGTTTCGGCTATCTATGTACGGTTCAACATCAACATCACCACTGCTCATCTTCGCCAAGGACGGTAACATCGTCGACATCTTTGTCATTATTTGCAATTGCATTGATAACCATCATAGCCCATCTTTTGCGTTGCTTACCCATCGAGACTAGCCATTGAGTATTGCCGGCAACGTGACTTGTGCACATTAGAGATCATACTCCATAGCATACATACCATACCAAAGTGGTGCATATCTTAGCATCAACTTGTGTGTCACAAAGTTGTCATCGCATACACAATTGCTATCTTGGTTCGTGAAGTTTTGCATGAGAAAAGAGCTCAAAAGAGAAAGAGCCAATCAAGCTTTTAAGCAAAAAGAGGAAGATAAGCAAAGAGCTTATGAGCAAGAACCATAGCATCATACAACATTAAGATTGTCATACTTGATCATCTTGGATCAACATATCGAAACAACATACATATAGCATACTTGGGATAGAAGTCGTTGCATTTTTGCTTAGTAGGTTGTGCACAAGTTCGTATCCGCCTATTGTGCAATCGTGCTAGCGTGTCTCTAGTGTTGTGCAACAAGAGCATCTTGGTGAATTCCACATTTTGGCCCATCCTTGGTTGCATAACCCCATATTATCTATTTGCGTGTGTGTTTCCGTGTACCATATCTTGCTATTGGTCTACTTGTTGCATTTGCAAATTTGTGAATCATTTCCAACATTATTGAGTCTCACTTACAATTGCATCAAATTTTATGCCACCATCCTAACCGAGCTCGACCATAAGCTTTTATTTGTGTAGGTGTGAGAACCGACAAGAATCGGTACCAAGAGTGCTATTTCATTGTCTGATAGAGGCAAAGGTGTCCCGATCTTTCGATGAGATGATAACTATCGATTTGGTGGAGTCGACTTTGACGATCCGACTACAAACGTGCACGACGTTGCGCCTTAGCAATCGCTAAACCAACTCCGAGAGGTTATTGACCACGCTGGAGCACGATCAACCTGACCACGAAGGTCTATTCCTGCAAGCAATCGAAGAACAAGCAAGAATATGATAAAGCAATCTGAATATTGCGAATATATATGAAGTATTGATAATGGTGGGGATCCGTAAGCGGTCTTGGTCTGGTCGTTGGACACAAACAAAGTACACGAAGTTGCAATGGCTAACTTTAACTAAACAAATCCCAAGGAAAAAGCTACTAGATGGATCTACTTATATAGGAGCAAGGGTGGCGGCCAAGGAGGTGGGAGGACGTCCCAAGGCAGCCTAAAACTAACCCTAGGTCGTACAAGGCCAATGGGCCCAAGCGGAGGTGACGTAACACCTTTGGACTTGTAGTTTGACTCGGATTCTGCTGCAGCATCAGATTGTTTCGTCTATAACTCAACGCTCCGGACGGATTTTAAGGTGATTCAATTGGGTTGGAAAATGCACGAAATATATTTTCCAACAAAAAAAGAATCAACCAATTTGGAGTCCGTATGAAAAAGTTATAGACGTTTTGAGTCAGGTATGTCTGTGCAGTCCGAATCTGAGTCCAGAACGTGAGAGACTTGGACTCTATCTTCTCTTGGGCCAAAAGTGACGTGAGAGAACTTTTGAACAGCAGGTAAACATCTCTTTCTCCCTTATCTTCATATGTGGATTGTACAAATGTCCCATACACCTGCAATTAGACATGGCACAAAAGTTTGTGAAGTATTTTTGTCCTGGATGACATAAATAAATTATTGCATAGTTTGCATTAGAAATCACCTCACAAATATACATGTATGCAATATTTTGGTCGTATCCAAGGTAATCATGTCCTCATCATCCTCCCCTTCTTGAAAACAAAGCCGTCCTCGGCGTTGCTTAGTCTGAAATATGGCTAACAAAAGAGACAAGGTGTACATGTTGTATATGTATATGTCATCCATTTTTACTTCCCTTGCTTTTTGCACATATGACACATGAATAGATGAGTAACTTGCATAGTTCATAAAATCTAAAGCCAAAACATTATCACAAGAAGTAGAAGGCATGAAAATATTACAACTCAGTTTGCACATATAGGTGAAGCTCTTATTCATTTCAAAAGATTGACAATGTTCATCATTAAACCATCCCAACATTGGTGAATAAACCTTACTTGCATCAAGTTTACATGCTACAACATGCTTAAATAAGCAAACATGCAATAAGTCATTCGACACGAATCATCACCAAGATTAGAGGTCATATCAAAATGATTAAACATTGATTCTTTTGCATCAATAGTTAATTCAATGGGTGCACTCAAAATTGTTGGTATTTCAGTTGTTTGATCACATGACGATTCATGATACTATCAAGATTCTCTAAAATAGGTGATGTGCTCAAATCACCAGTTAACTCAACACATGATGCATTCAAGTTAACTAGGGATGCATCATTCTCATGTGAAGTTATATCATTAATACCTTTATCGTTACCTTGTCGCAAAGACATAGGTGATGTAGGTACAGCGCTGACAATGCACCATACACTTGAGATGATGTCGCTCACAATCTGGGTGGGTCTGCTCTAGTTGGTGCAACGGTGGAGGAACCAACCGCGATGGTGAGCATGAACTGGAATAGTAGTTGTTGTAGTCACCTAATGCATCCTCCTGTATCTGTCTCTCAAAGGTACAAGCGCGAACATACATACCAAGAATGCAACGAGGAATATAGTGAAATCTTGCACGGATATCATGGTTCAAACCACCAAAAATCTATTCATTGTATCATCCTCGATTCTTCTATGTCACAATGACGCATATAAGATTTGAACTCTTGGTAGTAAGCATGAACAGTGTTACTACCTTGTTTTAATTGTTCCAATTTATGAAGCAATTCACGATTTATAGTAAGGAGGAAAAATTGTTGTCTCATTACAGCTTTCAAAACTTTCCAAGTTGTGGGTTGGTTATCAATGTTTTTCTTACAATGTACACTCCACCAAATGTAGCAAAACCAGAAATGCTCTAGTGGTAGCTCGTACTCTCTCAAGTTCGTAAAAATCATGGTGACTAAAAACTTCTTCTAATTCAAGCTCCCAAGCTAGATAAATAGCAGGATTAAATCTACCTCAAATGATGGTAAAGACATAACCTGACCATATGCTTGTGTGTGTTGTCCCAACTCTCGTGATGGTGGAGATGTGTCCGTCATCCAAGAACTTCTATCTCCGAACCTGTCATGATTAGTAGAAACAAGAAACCAAATTCGAGAATAATGTTCCTATGAACTACTAGGATGTGGTGGTAAAACGCTCACAAGATAGCAAATATCAATATCTTACAAGTTCTTACCATGCAGCGGTGGTGACAGGCAACCAGCAATGTCAAATAACTACGAAGATTGTGTAAAGCGATTGCTGGGGAACGACGATACACGGTGTAGAAATATGTGGAGCTGGGTTGGCTATATATGGTAGCAAAAGATTATCAATAATCAATTCAGAGATGCAATGTTGAATAAACGCTCAACGACGACGTAGATTGTGTTGGTCCTAGGCTAGACCGGACTAGAGACGCGAGCCTAGAACACTAATGAGGTCACGGCGTAGCACAACTAGCATCAATGAAGGATAATAAGTAGCTCGACAGCAAGATATAAGTGAAGATCTGATGAGGACATCAATACCATTGTTACACCCACAACCCCTGCTGCTATACATATTGGACCAATTACTAGAGCTCACATGACGCCAATTGAATTATCGTACTTCCGTTTCTTGGTAACGATTCCAATGTTCATGAGAATATGATGCTGCCTAAATTGGATACATTTGTTTTGTTTACAAATGAAGGGCCTACCATGGACAAGAAAGATGAACCTTGGAGCAAGTTCAAGCATGGAGATGTTGGCATGCGCAAGGAGAACAAGAACGGAGTTACAAGTGATGATTCCAGGACTTTGAAGCCACCCTAATGAGTGCATAAGGCCTTGGACGAAATATACAAGATGCCACTTCATAATATTCGTCCATAGGCTATTCTAGGTGCTGCGTCACCTTATTATTGGGCCAGGCCCATGTAATTTCGAAATACTTAAGTATTGGCTGTTTTAGAGTCCGTATGTGGGGGAAACAAGAGTTAGGGTTGATTTCGACCCTCCACCAAGGGCCACGAAATTCCCCCTCTTTCTCCATATATACAGCCCTTAGGGCACCGCTTAGACCTTGGGTTTTGTTTAGATTAAAAGTTCGCCATAGCTGCAACTTCACAGATTTCGCTTGTGTTCAACGACTGCACAAAGGCGCCACGTAACCCCACCTTGATCAATAAAGCTTTCATCTTATATTCGCAATATCCAGATTGCAATCTCAGCTTCTTGCTTGTTCTTCGCTTGCTCGCAGGAAATGCACCCTCGTGGTCGTTGATCGTGCTTCGCGTGGTCAATAACCTCTCGGAGTTGGTTTAGCGATTGCTAAGGCGCGACGCCCTCGCACGCTCGTAGTCGGATCGTCAAAGTCGACTTCCTCCAAAGCGAAAACCAACATCTCATCGAAAGACGGACACCTTTGCCTCTATCAAGTGGTATCAGATTTTCAGGTTGCTCGGTGAGATTTTACAGTTTTTCGAGATTAGATCGAGTCTGTTCTTCATACCTAAAGTCCACGAAAAAGCCACAAAAAAATTAGGGTTAGTTCATCATATCCGAACCAATCTGAGCCTTTGCATAATCTTTTTAGGGTTTTGCTTTGTTGAATTTATGGTTGCATCGTCGTGTCAAGTTGCTGGTCTTAGAGTCTAGTCTTTAGAGTTTCGAGTTCGGTCATAAGTTGTCACGCCGCCGCCCACCATCATCATCGCCTTGCCATCTACCACCATTGCTTATCCGCCACCGCCTCAATCCGTATCCATATACCACCACCAATCCGTATCCATATACCACCACCGCTACCATATACCACCACCGCCATCATATACCACCATATATCCACCACCAATCCGAAGTTCCTTGCATATTAGGTTTGTTTTCGAGATCCATCTAGTTTCCGATTTGTGTTTTCCTTGCCGAGTAGGTTTCGGAAAAAAAAAGAGTCTGAAACCACCTCCGTTTAGGCCCAAAATTTTCCAAAACGCACTTGTCGAAAAATTTTCGCTATCCTATTTTTAGTTGTTTCTAAGCGTATTGAGACAATCGCCATTATAGAAAGTTTTTTGACCCGCTTCCAGTTTTTGGGTCCGGTCAGTCGAAAAAAAAAATTTGGTCGAAAAAATTTCGTGCCCATCCTGTCAGTTTGACCTGGGAAGAGTTTTGAGACACTCGCCATTATAGTGATTTTTCGCAAAAAAAAAAAAGAGCAGCGCAAAAAAGCGCAAAAAAAAAAAAAAAAAAAAAGAGCGAAAAAAAATTATTCCAGAGTGTGCTTTTCCGTTGTTTCCGCAGCGCCGTGATTTTGTTAGTGTTCTAGGCTCGCGTCTCTAGCACGGTCTAGCCTAGGACCAAAGACAAGACTGTCGTTGAGCGCTTATTCAACTTTGCATCTCTGAATTGATTATTGCTGACCCTTTTGCTACCATATTATAAGCCTTCCCAGCTCCTCATACATCTACATCGTATGCGTTTGACTCTCCCCGTAATCGCTCTATCCAAGCTTTGAGAGTTTTAACTACATCGGTTGCCGATCACCGCTCACTTCGGGTAAGAACTGGTAAGAATTTGAGATTTGCTTGACGGATTTGTGATCGTCCACCACACCACCACCACCACTTCCTAGTAGTCTGTCAATCATATTCTTGTGTGTTTCTATTGCTGCTAACCATGGCAGGATCACAAGCCGACGTGACTCGACCGGGAGAACATGACAAACAAAGCGCTACATGATAAGTTTCAACAAATGATGAGTGGGCAGGTGGAAGATGTGCTAAATAGATTTGAAGAGGCCATGGAGAAGATAGATGGCATTGAGAAGGCGTCAAACAAAGCTCGATAACAAGTTTAATGAATTGCTCAAGCGTCTACCACCACCACCACCGGCTGCACCTAACGCACCTCTACTACAACAACATGGACTACCTCCACATCGCGAAACAGCCCTCCGCCGAGCTTCCCGTGTCCCTCTTCACCGCCAAGCTGCCGGTGCTGCTGTTGATACTTCGTGGCTCCTCTGCTGCGGTGGGGAGGATGATTATGTGAGAGATTACGAGGATGAGGTTGATCAACATCGAACTACGTGCAACCACCAAACCACAACCACCAGGTCGCCCACATGCAAATAATGGCAATGTTCGGGCTCCCCTTCAGGTACGAGATCATGACCATCTCCCTAAACTGAAATTGAATATTCCACCATTTGAGGGTAGATATGTTCCTGATATATATCTTACTTGGGAGTTAGAAACTGAACAACGATTTACATGTTTACAATATCCTGAGGAGAGACGTGTTCCTGCTGCTGTTTGTGCTTTCACTAGCTTTGCATGTGTTTGGTGGTCTGAACATTGTAGATTATATCCTGTTCCAGCTACTTGGGCTGCTTTGAAAACTGCTATGCGTGCTCGTTGGGTTCCACCATATTATCAACGTGAATTACTTCAAAATTGCAGCGCTTAAGACAAGGAAAAATTCGTAGAAGAATATTATCGAATTACAAACTGGCTTGATTAGATGTGGTATTGTTGAGGAGAATGAAGCTATGCTTGCACGCGCTCGGGTGGATTAAATAGAGAGATTCAGACCATTCTAGACTACAAGGATTATAATAATATCACTCGATTATTCCATCTTGCTTGTAAAGCTGAACGTGAAGTGCAGGATCGATGTGCCTTGGCGCGACTAACTTTTCTCGCAGGTCGACCTTCATCATGGACACCACGCATCATCTACTTCCACACGCTCTACTACACCGCACCTCCGCCGGCTGCCACCTCCAACCGTGATACAAGAAAGCAGCACAACCACCACTATCTGCCAAGAGCACACCGCTGGGCCTACAGAGCTCTTCTTCTTCCATGGCGTCAACAGGGCACACAAGTGATATTATTTGTCGTCGTTGTAAGGGAAGAGGACATTTTATGAGAGAATGCCAATCTCAGCGTGTGATGATTGCTACCGAGGATGGTGGGTATGAGTCCGCTAGTGACTATGATGAAGAGACTTTGGCTCTTATTACACATGAAGAACACGGTGGAGATGATTCTGATCTTGAGACGCAATACATGGCTGTCAAGATGCCGACAGTATGAATGTTTAGTTGCTCAACGTGTTTTGAGTGTGCAGGTTACACAAGCTGAGCAAAATCAGAGGCATAACTTGTTCCATACAAAGGAGTTGTGAAGGAACGTTCTATTCAAGGCCATCATAGATGGAGGGAGCTGCAACAACTTGGCTAGCATGGATATGGTGGAGAAGCTTTCTCTCACCACAAGACCACATCCACATCCTTACCACATCCTTACTACTGTTCGTGTGCATTTTAGTATCTCTACATATGCTGATTATGTTGATTGTGATGTGGTACCTATGCAAGCATGTTCCTTATTACTTGGTAGACCATGGCAATTTGATAAAATTCTGTACACCATGGTAGAAACAATCAAGATACTCTTGTTCACAAGGATAAAAATATTACTTTGCTTCCTATGAGTCCTGATTCCATTTTGAAAGATGATATTAATAGAGCTAATAAAGCAAAACAGGAGAAAATAAGAGTGAAAATCAGATTGTGGCAAAAGAATTTGAGCAACAAATGAAGCCTAATAATAAACCATCTAATGTTGCTTCTGAAATTAAACTGAAAAGTGCATGTTTATTTGCCACCAAATCTGATATTGATGAGCTAGATTCTAGCAAATCTGTTTGCTATGCTTTTGTGTGCAAAGAGGCATTATTTTCATTCGAGGACGTGCCTTCCTCTTTGCCCCTCTTTGTCACTAACATTTTGCAGAGTTCGCCGACGCCTTCCCACAAGATGTGCCACCGGATTACCACCTATTCGAGGGATTGAGCATCAAATTGACTTAATTCCGGTGCATCGCTACCCAACCGCGCACCATATCGCATCAATCCAGAGGAGACGAAGGAGATTATGCGTCAAGTACAGGAGCTGCTCGACAAAGGTTATATACGCGAATCTCTTAGTCCTTGTGCTGTTCCTATTATACTAGTGCCTAAAAAGGATGGTACGTCACAGTATGTGTGTTGATTGTAGAGGCATTAATAATATTACTATTCGTTATCGCCATCCTATTCCTAGGCTAGATGATATGCTTGATGAATTGAGTGGCTCTACAATATTCTCCAAAGTTGATTTATGAGTGGATACCATCAAATTCGTATGAAATTGGGAGATGAATGGAAAACATCATTTAAAACTAAGTTTGGATTATATGAGTGGTTAGTCATGCCTTTTGGGTTAACTAATGCACCTAGTACTTTCATGAGATTAATGAACGAAGTTTTACGTGCTTTCATTGGACGATTTGTGGTAGTTTACTTTGATGATATACTGATTTATAGCAAATCTTTGGAAGAACATTTGGAACATTTACGTGTTGTTTTTAATGCTCTACGTGATGCACGCTTGTTTGGTAACCTTGGGAAGTGCACCTTTTGCACCGATCGAGTATCTTTTCTTGGCTATGTTGTTACTCCACAGGAATTGAAGTTGATAAAGCCAAGATTGAAGCTATTGAGAGTTGGCCGCAGCCCAAAACGGTCACACAAGTGAGGAGTTTTCTTGGACTCGCTGGTTTCTATAGGCGCTTTGTGAGAGACTTTAGCACCATTGCTGCACCTCTCAATGAGCTTACAAAGAAGGATGTGCCTTTTGTTTGGGGTACCGCACAGAAGAAGCCTTCACGGTATTGAAAGATAAGTTGACACATGCCCTTTACTCCAACTTCCTGACTTTAATAAGACTTTTGAGCTTGAATGTGATGCTAGTGGAATTGGATTAGGAGGTGTGTTATTACAAGATGGCAAACCTGTTGCATACTTTTCTAAAAATTGAGTGGGCCTAGTCTGAACTATTCTACTTATGACAAAGAATTATATGCTCTTGTTCGGACTTTAGAGACATGGCAACATTATTTATGGCCCAAAGAATTTGTTATACATTCTGATCATGAATCTTTGAAACATATTAAAAGTCAAGCTAAACTGAATCATAGACATGCTAAATGGGTTGAATTCATTGAGACTTTCCCTTATGTCATTAAACACAAGAAGGGTAAAGAAAATGTTATTGCTGATGCTTTGTCTCGTCGCTATACTATGCTTTCACAACTTGATTTCAAAATATTTGGTTTGGAGACCATCAAAGATCAATATATGCATGATGCTGATTTTAAAGATGTAATGCAGAATTGTAAAGAAGGAAGAACATGGAACAAGTTCGTTATTAATGATGGTTTTGTGTTCCGTGCTAACAAGCTATGCATTCCTGCTAGCTCTGTTCGCCTTTTGTTGTTGCAGGAGGCGATGGAGGAGGATTAATGGGACACTTTGGCGCCAAGAAGACGGAGGATATACTTGCTACACATTTCTTTTGGCCAAAGATGAGACGGGATGTTGAGCGCTTTGTTGCTCGCTGCACTACATGTCAAAAAGCTAAGTCACGACTCAATCCTCATGGTTTATATATGCCTTTGCTGTGCCTAGTGTTCCTTGGGAGGATATATCTATGGACTTTGTTTTAGGTTTACCTCGAACAAAGAAGGGGAGGGATAGCATATTTGTTGTCGTGGATAGATTCTCGAAAATGGCACACTTTATACCATGTCATAAAAGCGATGATGCTGTTAATGTTGCTGATTTGTTCTTTCGTGAAATTATTCGCTTGCATGGTGTGCCAAATACTATTGTTTCAGATCGTGATACTAAATTTCTTAGCCACTTTTGGAGATGTTTATGGGCTAAGTTGGGGACTAAACTGCTTTTTAGTACTACATGTCACCCCAAACTGATGGATAAACTGAAGTAGTCAATAGAACATTGTCTACTATGCTTAGGGCTGTTTTGAAGAATAATAAGAAAATGTGGGAAGAATGCTTGCCTCATATTGAATTTGCTTATAATCGCTCATTGCATTCTACTACTAAGATGTGCCCTTTTGAAATTGTGTATGGCTTCCTACCTCGTGCACCTATTGATTTGTTGCCTCTTCCATCTTCGAGAAGGTTAATTTTGATGCTAAAGAACGTGCTGAATTGATTTTAAAATGCATGAGTTAACTAAGGAAAACATTGAGCGTATGAATGCTAAATATAAACTTGCTGGAGATAAGGGTAGAAAACATGTTGTCCTTGCACCGAGATCTTGTTTGGTTACATTTATGTAAGGATAGGTTTCCTAATTTGCGCAAATCAAAGCTAATGCCACGTGCTGATGGTCCATTTAAGGTGTTAGAGAAAATAAATGATAATGCATATAAACTTGAGCTGCCTGCAGATTTTGGGGTTAGTCCCACTTTTAACATTGCAGATTTGAAGCCTTATTTGGGTGAGGAAGATGAGCTTCCGTCGAGGACGACTTCATTTCAAGAAGGGGAGGATGATGAGGACATCAATACCATTGTTACACCCACAGCCCCTGCTGCTATACATACTGGACCAATTACTAGAGCTCATGACGCCAATTGAATTATCGTACTTCCGCTTTCTTGGTAACGATTCCAATGTTCATGAGAATATGATGCTGCCTAAATTGGATACATTTGTTTTGCTTACAAATGAAGGGCCTACCATGGACAAGAAAGATGAACCTTGGAGCAAGTTCAAGCATGGAGATGTTGGCATGCAAGGAGAACAAGAACGGAGTTACAAGTGATGATTCCAGGACTTTGAAGCCACCCTAATGAGTGCATAAGGCCTTGGACGAAATATACAAGATGCCACTTCATAATATTCGTCCATAGGCTATTCTAGGTGCTCGTCACCTTATTATTGGGCCAGGCCCATGTAATTTCGAAATACTTAAGTATAGGCTGTTTTAGAGTCCGTATGTGTGGGAAACAAGAGTTAGGGTTGATTTCGACCCCTCCACCAAGGGCCACGAAATTCCCCTCTTTCTCCATATATACAGCCCTTAGGGCACCGCTTAGACCTTGGGTTTTGTTTAGATTAAAAGTTCGCCATAGCTGCAACTTCGCGTTTCGCTTGTGTTCAACGACTGCACAAAGGCGCCACAGAACCCCACCTTGATCAATAAAGCTTTCATCTTATATTCGCAATATCCAGATTGCAATCTCAGTTTCTTGCTTGTCCTTCGTTTGCTCGCAGGAAACAGACCCTCGTGGTCAGGTTGATCGTGCTCCGGCGTGGTCAATAACCTCTCGGAGTTGGTTTAGCGATTGCTAAGGCGCGACGTCCTCGCACGTTCGTAGTCGGATCGTCAAAGTCGACTTCCTCCAAAGAGAAAACCAACATCTCATCGAAAGACGGGACACCTTTGCCTCTATCAAGATCACAACGGCAGTAAAGATAATGATGAAAAACAACTGCCAAGCAGGATATAAAACAACTCTCTCTCCAATTTTCCTCTTGAAAAGTTTGAGCCAATTTTCTGATAAATTTTTTAAAAGAATGCTACTAACTCAAGCTTTTCAATTCAAAAAGAAACACTCAATTCCGAGTTGATATGAGGAGTCAAAAAATTCTAAAACTGGTTTGAAAAACTGGAATAAGCTGTGTTCACGAACTTCGGAGGGCAAAAAGACCTATTTAGGAGCCGATTTTGAGGTGCCAAATATTGAACTAGCTTCTGTAACTATTTAGATGCGGCTCGTCTCTAGCTTTAATTTGAGTACTTGTGGAGCCAAAACGGACTTCGTATGAGGAAGTTATGCCTGTTTTACTGAACAGTGCACAAAACAGATTCCAATCCGAATTCAGCTACGAGATTGAGTCTAGATATATCCGAACTTTCTTTTTTTTTCTTCTCTCTTTTTTTTTCTCACACTTATTTTTTCTTTTTCTTTCTCTTTTTTTTTCTCTCTTTTTTTCTCTCTCCCTCTTTCCAAACAAACTAGATAAGATGCAGATTGGATCAAGTGAAGATGTGAACGATCTCAACTATGGTTATGGCAATGAACGGTGGGTAGCACGTGGTGGAAATTGATGGATGGATGGTGGTCAACGGAAGGGATAACGATACAGCGGCGGCGTGACTAATGTGAACAGAACTCGAAACTCTAAACGAACTAGACACTAAGACCAACAACTCGACACGACGATGCAACCGATAATTCAATAATGCAAACAATGAAAAGAAAACTGCAAAGGCTCAGACTGGCTTGGACAAAGGATGAATAGATCTAACTTTTTTTTGTGGTTTTTTCTTGGACAATAGGTAAGAAAATAAATTTAATCTAGGGATAATTGGAAATTCTCACCGAGCAACCTGAAAACTGATACCACTTGATAGAGGCAAAGGTGTCCCGATCTTTCGATGAGATGATAACTATCGATTTGGTGGAGACGACTTTGACGATCCGACTACAAACGTGCACGACGTTGCGCCTTAGCAATCGCTAAACCAACTCCGAGAGGTTATTGACCACGCCGAGCACGTTCAACCTGACCACGAAGGTCTATTCCTGCAAGCAATCAAGAACAAGCAAGAATATGATAAAGCAATCTGAATATTGCGAATATATATGAAGTATTGATAATGGTGGGGATCCGTAAGCGGTCTTGGTCTGGTCGTTGGACACAAACAAAGTACACGAAGTTGCAATGGCTAACTTTTAACTAAACAAATCCCAAGGAAAAAGCTACTAGATGGATCTACTTATATTGGAGCAAGGGGTGGCGGCCAAGGAGGTGGGAGGACGTCCCAAGGCAGCCTAAAACTAACCCTAGGTCGTACAAGGCCAATGGGCCCAAGCGGAGGTGACGTAACACCTTTGGACTTGTAGTTTGACTCGGATTCTGCTGCAGCATCAGATTGTTTCGTCTATAACTCAACGCTCCGGACGGATTTTAAGGTGATTCCAATTGGGTTGGAAAATGCACGAAATCTATATTCCAACAAAAAAAGAATCAACCAATTTGGAGTCCGTATGAAAAAGTTATAGATGTTTTGAGTCAGGTATGTCTGTGCAGTCCGAATCTGAGTCCAGAACGTGAGAGACTTGGACTCTATCTTCTCTTGGGCCAAAAGTGACGTGAGAGAACTTTTTGAACAGCAGGTAAACATCTCTTTCTCCCTTATCTTCATATGTGGATTGTACAAATGTCCCATACACCTGCAATTAGACATGGCACAAAAGTTTGTGAAGTATTTTTGTCTTGGATGACATAAATAAATTATTGCATAGTTTGCATTAGAAATCACCTCACAAATATACATGTATGCAATATTTTTGGTCGTATCCAAGGTAATCATGTCCTCATCGTTGTCCGCATTTGAGTGAACTTGATTCATCTTCAACATCGGTCAAAGGTACATTGGTATAAGTTCTTTTCCGTTCTACCACTCACATTTTGCTTGGAATGATGGATAGGCCAAGTACATCTACCAACCCACTCTTCATCGAGCAAGACGACGACATGTCATCATACGTCACCAAGAGCCACCTCTTTGGTGCACAACGAGCGTTGCACCAAGAACAACAAGCAATGAGCGACCGCATCGACAACCTCGCCACCGACTTGTGACTCTCCGAGCAACGTACAAGGGACTACTTCGACAACAAGTTCGACGCTCACAAGCAAGAAAATGATGCAAGAATGGACGAGATCCGCGCTTTGATGAGAAACCGGCATCATTCAACTTCTTCATCATCAAGACGGAGCCGCTCGAGTCGACACTCCGACGACACCTTCTACGACTCAAGTACACCTACTTCGAACACTCTTCGTCGTGCCGCTCGCCAAGACCGTCATGCATCTCGCAACCCACTACATGACAAGCATTCACAAGAGCAAGTTGACGATCAAGTTCCTCGTCCTCAATCAAACCAAGAGGCTTTTGCTCAAGCTCAAGAACGACAACGTCTTCTTCGCCAACAAGAGGAAGAACGAGCGCGTCTTCACCAAGACGAACAAGACGCCAAGGCTCAATGTCTTCAACAACAACAACGTGAGGCGCAAGCTCTTGAGGCGCAACGTGCCCTTCAAGAATCAAGTAGAGCCTTCGCCAACCGCAATCGCGAACGGCGCAATCAAGAGGAAGCCCTTCGAGAAGAAATCCAAGAGAGGAACTACCAACCTCATGTACAACGTCAAGTTCCTCAAGCCCTCCACAAGCTCGTCAAGCTCCACCCCAACCTCAAGTTCAACAAGGAAAGTTGATCATGGTCTTCCTCCACACCAAGAGCAACATGAAGACGAGTACAATCCACGCCAAGGACGCCATCATCAACATCGCCAACAACACAATGAAGAGCAACGCCACGGCAAGCTAAAATTCACCATGCCCAAGTTCAATGGAAGCAATGACCTCAAGACTACCTCTCATGGGCATTGAAGGTTGACAAAATCTTCCGGTTGCACAACTACGATGAAGCGAAGAAAATCGCTATGGCATCACTTGAGTTCCAAGACTATGTGCTCATATGGTGGGAACAAATCATTGAGCGACGTCAAGCAAGAGGTGAACCTCCAATCACCACTTGGGCACAAATGAAGGATGTCATGCGAGCACGTTTTGTGCCAACCTACTACAACCGCGACCTCTTCAAGAAACTCCAACTACTCAAGCAAGGAACAAAGAGTGTTGAAGAATATTACAAGGAAATGGATATAGCCATGATTCGAGCCAATGTCAAAGAAGATGATGAGCAAACTATGGCACGTTTCTTGAATGGACTCAATCATCCCATCAAGAAGATTGCCGACTTCCAACCATACTCCACCCTCATTGAGCTCGTGCATCAAGCTACAAAGGCCGAACGTCAAGTGCAAGACGACTTCAAGTACGCCAAGTACTCGGCCAAGACCTACGGCTTCTCCAACAACCAAGCTTCAACGACTCCTCCAACATCTACATCAACCAAACCTTCTACAACCAACGACGACAAGTCGAGTTACAAGAGAAAGTCGACAAGTTCAAGTCGCCCTCCTCCTACTACAAGCAACTTCAAGCCGCGTGCTTCATCATCTACTCTGACCGATGAGACCATCAAAACAAGCTCCTTCAAGTGTTTCACTTGCGGCGGCCGAGGCCACAAGTCCTATGAATGCACCAACAAGCACACCATGATCCTCAACGATGACGACACCTATGACTCAATGAATGAGGAGGAGATGGAAGCCCTTGAGCAAGTGGCCATGCACCGGCAAGTGAACGAAGATGAAGATGATCAAGTCTTTTGTGATGAGGATTCGAGCCCTGCTCTCGTTGTCTCCAAGGTCTTGACTCTTCAACATCAACAAGAAGACGACCAAAGATGCCACATCTTCCACACAAAGGCCGGCATCAACGGAAGGTCCGTCAAGGTCATCATCGATGGAGGTAGTTGCCACAACTTGGCAAGTGAAGAACTATGTTCCAAACTTCAATTGGTCAAGAGGAAGCACCCGCATCCCTACAAGGTTCAATGGCTAAGTGACTCCGGCACTATACGAGTCGAGCATACGGTCCAAGTCTCCTTCAAAATCGGTGCTTATGAAGACACGTTGGAATGTGATGTGGTCCCAATGACCGTTTGCCACCTACTTCTAGGTCGACCATGGCAATTCGACCGTGGTGTCATCCACAATGGGCATACCAATCACTATAGCTTCAAGATGAAAGGGAAGGAATATGTGCTACGACCTATATCTCCTACTCAAGTGATAGCCGACAAGCAAGCCACCCATCATAGAGACAAGAGCGAGAAAGTGATCCAACCACAAGTGAGTGAGAGACACAAGCCAAACTTGAGCGCCTCTTCGCCTAGAGAGAAAAACCTCATCTTATTTGCCACCAAAAGTGAGATGAGAGAAGTGTGTGAGAACCCATCGAGTGTGATGCACTTTGTCCTTGTGTGCAAGGATGGAGAACCAAAAACTAACACCATTCACGAGCTACCTTTGGTGTTTCAATCTCTTTTGCAGGAATTTCAAGATGTTTTCCCCGATGAGCTACCTCCGGGTCTACCTCCTCTTCGAGGCATTAAGCATCGAATCGACCTCATCCCCGGAGCGCCTCTACCAAACAAAGCTCCATACCGAGTCAATCCCGAAGAAACCAAGGAGATTCAACGGCAAGTACAACAACTAATCGACAACGGTCATGTACGTGAAAGCTTAAGCCCTTGTGCCGTTCCCGTTATACTTGTGCCTAAACCCGATGAAAGTTTTCGCTTGTGTTCTGATTGTAGACCTATCAATGCGATCACCGTCTGCTATAGGCATCTCATTCCTCGCTTAGATGATATCCTCGATGAACTTAGTGGAGCCAACTTTTTCTCAAAAATTGACCTTAAAAGTGGCTATTACCAAATCCGCATACAAGAGGGTGATGAATGGAAAACTGCTTTCAAAACCAAATTTGGTTTATATGAATGGTTAGTGATGCCTATGGGTCTTTCGGAGGCTCCCGGTACTTTCGTGCGTCTTATGCATCATGTGCTTCGTCCTTACATTGGAGTCTTTGTTGTGGTTTACTTTGATGATATTCTTGTATTTAGCAAAACCATGAAAGAGCACATCAATCATGTAAAATCTGTGTTGCAAACTCTTCGCAAGGAAAGCCTTTATGCAAACTTGAAAAAATGCACTTTTGGAGTTGACAAAGTGGTTTTCTTGGGTTTTGTAGTATCCTCAAAGGGTGTCCATGTTGATGAATCTAAAATTGAAGCAATTAAAACTTGGCCCCAACCAACCAATTTGCAACAAGTGCGAAGTTTTCTTGGTCTTGCGGGCTTTTATCGTCGCTTTGTGAAAGATTTTAGCACAATTGCCGCTCCTTTGCATGCCTTGAGTAAGAAGAATACTCCCTTTGTTTGGGGAACTTTGCAATCAACCGCTTTTGATGAGCTCAAGTCTTTGCTTACTCATGCTCCGATTCTTGCTTTGCCCAATTTTGACAAAACTTTTGAGGTTCATTGTGATGCAAGTGGTACCGGAATTGGCTGAGTTTTGATGCAAGAAAAACGAGCCATTGCTTATTTTAGCGAAAAACTCTCCGGTGCACAACTTAATTATCCCATCTATGACAAAGAATTGTATGCTTTAGTGCGTGTGCTACATGTTTGGGAACATTACCTTAGACCTCATGAGTTTGTCATCCATACCGATCATGAAACGCTTAAGTACCTCAAAGGTCAAACTAAATTAAACAAGCGTCTTGCAAAATGGAGTGAATTTATTGAATCTTTTCCTTATGTGACCAAGTACATTAAGGGTAAAGAAAATGTAGTTGCCGACGCGCTTTCACGCATATGCATGCTTGTCACTCAACTTGAGTTGAATGTTATTGGTTTTGAGCATATAAAAGACTTGTATGAGCATGATCCATCTTTTGCTTCTCCTTATGCTAAGTGTTTGACGCATACTTCTTGGGAACAATATTACATCAAGGATGGTTATCTTATGAGAGCTAACAAACTTTGCATTCCCGAGTCTTCTCTTCGTTTGCTCCTTTTGCAAGAGGCTCATGGAGGCGGACTCATGGGACACTTTGGACGTGACAAGACATTCGCCACGCTCTCCAACAACTACTTTTGGCCCAAGATGTTCCGCGACGTCTCCCGCTTCACCACCCGATGTTATACATGTCGCAAAGCTAAGTCCAAAGCTCAATCTCATGGTCTTTACATGCCTCTTCCTATTCCTTATCAACCATGGGAAGACATTAGTATGGATTTTGTACTTGGTTTGCCTAGGACTCAAAATGGCAAGGATTCTAGATTTTCCGATGTGTTTGTTGTTGTGGATATGGTTTAGCGATTGCTAAGGCGCGGACGTCTCGACGTTCAGTGAGTCGGATCGTCAAGGTCGACTCCCACGAAACGATAGCCACCATCTCATCGAAACATCGGGACACCTTTGCCTCTATCAAGTGGTATCAGATTTTCAGGTTGCTCGGTGAGATTTTACAGTTTTTAAGTAGATTAGATCGAGTCTGTTCTTCATACCTACAGTCCACGAAAAAGCCACAAAAAAAATTAGGGTTAGTTCATCATATCCGAACCAATCTGAGCCTTTGCATAATCTTTTTAGGGTTTTGCTTTGTTGAATTTGCGGTTGCATCGTCGTGTCTAGTTCTTTGGTCTTAGCGTCTAGTCTTTTAGAGTTTGAGTTCGGTCATAAGTTGTCACGCCGCCACCGCACCATCATCATCGCCCGCCACCTACCACCACCGCTCGAATCCGTATCCATATACCACCACCAATCCGTGTCCATATACCACCACCGATCCATATCCATATACTACCACCGCTACCACCACCGCTGCCATATACCACCACCATATATCCACCACCAATCCGAGTTCTTCTCATATTAGGTTTGTTTTGAGATCCATCTAGTTTCCGATTCGTGTTTCCTTGCGGAGTAGGTTTGGAAAAAAAAAAAAAAAAAGTCTGAAACCACCCTCCGTTTAGGCCCAAAATTTTCCGAAACGCACTTGTCGAAAAATTTTCGGCTATCCTGTTTTAAGTGTTTCTAAGTGTATTGAGGCGATCGCCGTTATAGAAAGTTTTTTGACCCGTTTCAGCTTTTGGGTCCCAACAAAAAAAAAAAAATTGGTCGAAAAATTTCGTGCCCATCCTGTCGATTTGACCTCGGAAGAGTTTTGAGACACTTTCGCCATTATAGTGATTTTTCGCAAAAAAAAAAAAGCAGCAGCGCAAAAAAAAGCAGCGCAAAAAAAAAAAAAAAAGAGAAAAAAAAAAATTCAGAGTGTGTTTTCCGTTGTTTCCGTGCAGCGCCGTGATTTTGTTAGTGTTCTAGGCTCGCGTCTCTAGCACGGTCTAGCCTAGGACCAACCACGATCTGACCGTCGTTGAGCGTTTATTGAACTTTGCATCTCTGAATTGATTATTCTTGACCCTTTTTGCTACCATATTATAAGCCTTCCCAGCTCCACATACATCTACATCGTGCGTTTGACTCTCCACAGTAATCGCTCTATCAAGCTTTGAGAGTTTTGACTACATCGGTTGCGATCACCGCTTTCTTCTTTGGTAAGAACTGGTAAGATTTTGAGATTTGCTTGACGGTTTGTGATGTCCACCACACCACCACCACCACTTCCTAGTAGTCAGTCGAATCATATTCTTGTGTGTTTCTATTGCTGCTAACCATGGCAGGATCACAAGCCGCGAGACTGATGGAGAACATGACAAACAAAGCGCTACATGATAAGTTTCAACAAATGATGAGTGGGCGGTGGACGATGTGCTAAATAGATTTGAAGAGGCCATGGAGAAGATAGATGGCATTGAGAAGGCGTTGAACGAAGCTCGATATCAAGTTTAATGAATTGCTCGCGCGTCTACCACCACCACCACCGGCTGCACCTAACGCACCTCTACTACAACAACACGGACTACCTCCACATCGCGAAACAGCCCTCCGCCGAAGCTTCCGTGTCCCTCTTGACTGGCCAAGCTCTTGGTGCTGCTGTTGATACTACATGGCTCCTGCTGCTGCGGCGCGGGGAGGATGATTATGTGAGAGCTTACGAGGATGAGGTTGATCAACATCGAACTACGTGCAACCACCAGCACCACAACCACCGTGTCGTCCACATGCAAATAATGGCGATGTTCGGGCTCCCCTTCAGTATTTAGATCATGACCATCTCCCTAAACTGAAATTGAATATTCCACCATTTGAGGGTAGATATGTTCCTGATATATATCTTACTTGGGAATTAGAAACTGAACAACGATTTACATGTTTACAATATCACGAGGAGAGCGTGTTCTGCTGCTGTTTGTGCTTTCACTAGCTTTGCATGTGTTTGGTGGTCTGAACATTGTAGATTATATCCTGTTCCAGCTACTTGGGCTGCTTTGAAAACTGCTATGCGTGCTGTTGGGTTCCTCCATATTATCAACGTGAATTACTTCAAAAATTGCAGCGCTTAAGACAAGGAAAAATTCGGTAGAAGAATATTATCGGGAATTACAAACTGGCTTGATTAGATGTGGTATTGTTGAGGAGAATGAAGCTATGCTTGCACGTTTTACGGGTGGATTAAATAGAGATTCAAACCATTCTAGACTACAAGGATTATAATAATATCACTCGATTATTCCATCTTGCTTGTAAAGCTGAGCGTGAAGTGCAGGATCGACAGCGTTGGCGCGGACTAACTTTTCTGCAGGTCGACCTTCATCATGGACACCACGTGCATCATCTACTTCCACGTTCTACTACACGGCACCTCCGTCGGCTGCCACCTCCAACCGTGATACAAGAAAGAGCTGCTCGACAAAGGTTATATACGCCAAATCTTTAGTCCTTGTGCTGTTCCTATTATACTAGTGCCTAAAAGGATGGTACGTCATAGATGTGTGTTGATTGTAGAGGCATTAATAATATTACTATTCATATCGCCATCCTATTCCTAGGCTAGATGATATGCTTGATGAATTAGTGGCTCTACAATATTCTCCAAAGTTGATTTATGTGGATACCATCAAATTCGTATGAAATTGGGAGATGAATGGAAAACAGCATTTAAAACTAAGTTTGGATTATATGAGTGGTTAGTCATGCCTTTGGGTTAACTAATGCACCTAGTACTTTCATGAGATTAATGAACTAAGTTTTACGTGCTTTCATTGGACGATTTGTAGTTTACTTTGATGATATACTGATTTATAGCAAATTTTGAAGAACATTTGGAACATTTACGTGTTGTTTTTAATGCTCTACGGATGCACGCTTGTTTGGTAACCTTGGGAAGTGCACCTTTGCACCAATTTAGCATCTTTTCTTGGCTATGTTGTTACTCCACAGGAATTGAAGTTGATAAAGCCAAGATTGAAGCTATTGAGAGTTGGCCGCAGCCCAAACGGTCACACACAAGTGAGGAGTTTTCTTGACTAGCTGGTTTCTATAGGCGTTGTAGAGAGACTTTAGCACCATTGCTGCACCTCTCAATGAGCTTACAAAGAAGGATGTGCCTTTTGTTTGGGGTACCGCACAGAAGAAGCCTTCACGGTATTGAAAGATAATTTGACACATGCCTTTACTCCAACTTCCCGATTTTTAATAAGACTTTGAGCTTGAATGTGATGCTAGTGGAATTGGATTAGAGGTGTGTTATTACAAGATGGCAAACCTGTTGTATACTTTTTCTAAAAATTGAGGGGCCTAGTCTGAACTATTCTACTTATGACAAAGAATTATATGCTCTTGTTCGGACTTTAGAGACATGGCAACATTATTTATGGCCCAAAGAATTTGTTATACATTTCTCCCTAAACTGAAATTGAATATTCCACCATTTGAGGGTAGATATGTTCCGATATATATCTTACTTGGGAATTAGAAATGAACAACGATTTACATGTTTACAATATCCCGAGGAGAGACGGTTCCCGCTGCTTTTTGTTTCACTAGCTTTGATGTGGGTGGTCCAACATTGTAGATTATATCCTGCCCACTACGGCTGCTTTGAAAACTGCTATGCGACTGGTTCCCCATATTATCAACGTGAATTACTTAAAAATTGCGCGCTTAAGACAAGGAAAAAATTCTAGAAGAATATTATCGAATTACAAAGCTTGATTAGATGGGTATTGTTGAGGAGAATGAAGTTGCTTGCACGCTCGGTGGATTAAAGAAATTCAAACCATTCTAGACTACAAGGATTATAATAATATCACCGATTATTCCATCTTGCTTGTAAAGTCAACGGAAGTGCAGGATCGACAGGCGGCCGACTAACTTTTTCGCAGTCGACTTCATCATGGACACCACGCACATCTCTTCACACGCTTACTACACCGCACTCCCTCGCCACCTCCAACCGTGATACAAGAAAGGCACAACCACCACTATCCGCCAAGAGTACACCGGCCACAAGCTCTTCTTCCATGGCGAACAGGCACACAAGGATATTATTTGTCGTGTAAGGGAAGAGGACATTTTCAGAGAATGCCAATCTCGGGGATGATTGCTACCGAGGATGGGGGGTATGGCCCTAGTGACTATGATGAAGAGACTTTGGCCTTATTACAATGAAGAACACGGGAGATGATTCATCTTGAGAAATACATGGCTGAAGATGCCAAGTATGAATGTTTAGTTGCTCAACGTGTTTTGAGGTGGACAAGTGAGCAAAATCGAGGCAAACTTGTTCCATACAAAGGAGTTGTGAAGGAACGCCTATTGCCATCAAGATGGAGGAGCCAACAACTTGGCTAGCATGGATATGGTGGAGAAGCTTTCCACCACAAGACCACATCCCATCCTTACTACATCCAATGGTTCAACAACAAAGGTTAAGGTAACACGCACGTGTGCATTTTAGTATCTCACATATGCTGATTATGTTGATTGTGATGGGTACCATGCAAGCATGTTCCTTATTACTTGGTAGACCATGGCAATTTGATAAAATTTCGACACCATGGTAGAAACAATCAAGATACTCTTGTTCACAAGGATAAAAATTACTTGCCCTATGACCCTCATTCCATTTTGAAAGATGATATTAATAGAGCTAATAAAGCAAAACAGGAGAAAATAAGAGGAAAATCAGATTGTAAAAGAATTTGAGCAAAAATGAAGCCTAATAATAAACCATCTAATGTTGCTTCAAATTAAATAAAAGTCATGTTTATTTGCCACCAAATCTGATATTGATGAGCTAGATTCTAGCAAATCTTTTGTTGCTTTGTGTGCAAAGAGGCATTATTTTCATTCGAGGACGGCCTTTTT
Organism: Aegilops longissima; assembly: GCA_021605205.1. Taxonomy (NCBI): domain Eukaryota; kingdom Viridiplantae; phylum Streptophyta; class Magnoliopsida; order Poales; family Poaceae; genus Aegilops; species Aegilops longissima. The sequence continues at coordinate 4,030 of JAHIAM010005671.1, read as the reverse complement.
CCCGTCATACAACATTTTCGGAGTTCCGAGTCTTCCCACAAGACGACACCGGATTACCACCTATTCGAGGATTGAGCATCAAATTGACAACCTTGCATCGCTACTCAACCCCGACCATACCGCATAATCCAGAGGAGAGGGATTATGCGGCCAATGGAGCTGTCAAAAGGTTATATAAGAATCTTTAGTCCTTGTTGTTCCTATTATACTAGTGCCTAAAAGGATGGTACGTCACAAGGGGATTGTAGAGGCATTAATAATATTACTATTCGTTATCCCATCCTATTCCTAGGCTAGATGATATGTGATGAATTATGGTTTTACAATATTCTCCAAAGTTGAAGGGATACCATCAAATTGATGAAATTGGGAGATGAATGGAAAACAGCATTTAAAACTAAGTTTGGATTATATAGTTTAGTCATGCCTTTTGGGTTAATAATACCTAGTACTTTCATGAGATTAATGAACTAAGTTTTTGGTTTCATTGAATTTGTAGTTTACTTGATGATATACTGATTTATAAAATCTTTGAAGAACATTTGGAACATTTACGCTGTTTTTAATGCTCACGGATGCACGTTGTTTGGTAACCTTGGGAAGTGCACCTTTTGAACCGAATTTAGCATTTTTCTTTATGTTGTTACTCCATGGAATTGAAGTTGATAAAGCCAAGATTGAAGTATTGGAGTTGGCCGCAGCCCAAAACGGTCACACAAGGAGGAGTTTTTTGGACTAGCTGGTTTCTATAGGCGCTTGAGAGACTTTAGCACCATTGCTGCACCTCTCAATGAGCTTACAAAGAAGGATGTTTTTGTTTGGGGTACACAGAAGAAGCCTTCACTATTGAAAGATTTTAACATGCCCTTTACTCCAACTTCCCCATTTTTAATAAGACTTTTGAGCTTGAATTGATGCTAGTGGAATTGGATTAGAGGGTGTTATTACAAGATGGCAAACCTGTTATACTTTTTCAAAAATTGGGCCTATCTGAACTATTCTACTTATGACAAAGAATTATATGCTCTTGTTCGGACTTTAGAGACATGGCAAATTATTTATGGCCCAAAGAATTTGTTATACATTCGATCATGAATCTTTGAAACATATTAAAAGTCAAGCTAAACAATCAGACATGCTAAATGGGTTGAAATTGAGACTTTCCTTATGTCATTAAACACAAGAAGGGTAAAGAAAATGTTATTTGGATGCTTTGTCTCCGATATTATGCTTTCCAACTTGACTTCAAAATATTTGGTTTGGAGACCATCAAAGATCAATATATGATGTGATTTTAAAGATGTAATGCAGAATTGTAAAGAGGGAAGAACATGGAACAAGTTCTTATTAATGATGGTTTTGTGTTCCAAAGTATGCATTCCTGCTAGCCGTTCGCCTTTTTGTTGGGAGGCGATGGAGGAGGATTAATGGGACCTTTTGGGGAAGAAGACGGAGGATATACTTGCTAACATTTCGGCCAAAGATGAGACGGATGTTGAGGCTTTGTTGCTCGCGACTACATGTCAAAAAGCTAAGTCACGCTCAATCCTCATGGTTTATATATGCTTTGCCGGTTTGTGTTCCTTGGGAGGATATATTATGGACTTTGTTTTAGGTTTTTAAAAAGAAGGGGGATAATATTTGTTGTCGTGGATAGATTCTAAAATGGCACACTTTATACCATGTCATAAAAGCGATGATGTTTAATGTTTGATTTGTTTTTCGGAAATTATTCGTGCATGGTGTGCCAAATACTATTGTTTCAGATCGGATACTAAATTTCTTAGCCACTTTTGGAGATGTTTAGGGCTGTTGACAAACGCTTTTTAGTACTACTTGTCACCCCAAACCGATGGATAAACCAAGTAGCAAAGAACATTGTCTACTATGCTTAGGGCTGTTTTGAAGAAAATAAGAAATGTGGGAAGAATGCTTCCCATATTGAATTTGTTATAATCGCTCATTGCATTCTACTACTAAGATGTGCCCTTTTGAAATTGTGTATGGCTTCCCACCCGCACCTATTGATTTGTTGCCTCTTCCATCTTCGAGAAGGTTAATTTTTGCTAAAGAACGGGAATTGATTTTAAAAGTGCATGAGATAACTAAGGAAAACATTGAGGATGAATGCTAAATATAAACTTGTGGAGATAAGGGTAAAACATGTTGTCTTTGCACCGGAGATCTTGTTTGGTTACATTTGTAAGGATAGGTTTCCTAATTTGCCAAATCAAAGCTAATGCCACGGATGGTCCATTTAAAAGTTAGAGAAAATAAATGATAATGCATATAAACTTGAGCTGCCCAGATTTTGGGGTTAGTCCCACTTTTAACATTGCAGATTTGAAGTTTTGGGTGAGGAATATGGCTCCGGGACCCACTTCATTTCAAGAAGGGAGGATGATGAGGACATCAATACCATTGTTACACCCACAGCCCCATCGCTAATAATCGGACCAATTACTAGAGCTCCAGACGCCAATTAAATTATCGTACTTTCGCTTGGTAATGATTCTAATGTTCATGAGAATATGATGTTGCTTAAATTGGATACATTTGTTTTGCTTACAAATGAAGGCCCTAGCTTGGAGAAGGATGGACATTGAGCAAGAACAAGCATGGAGATAATGCCATGCGAAGGGGAACAAGAACGGAGTTACAAGTGATGATTTCAGACTTTGAAGCCACCATAATGGATGCATGAAGCCTTGGACGAAATATACAAGATGCTACTTCATAAATGTCGTCCCGAGGCTATTCTAGGTGCTGTTCACCTTATTATTGGGCCAGCCCATGTAATTTCTGAAATACTTAAGTATAGGCTGTTTTAGAGTCCGTATGTGGGGAAACAAGAGTTAGGTTGATTTCGACCCTCCACCAAGGGCCACGAAATTCCCTCTTCTCCATATATACAGCCCTTAGGGCACCGTAGACCTTGGTTTTGTTTAGATTAAAAGTTCGCCATAGCTGCAACTTCGCACTTCGCTTGTGTTCAACGACTGCATAAAGGCGCCACGTAACCCCACCTTGATCAATAAAGCTTTCATCTTATATTCGCAATATCCAGATTGCAATCTCAGCTTGCTTGTTCTTCGCTTGCTCGCAGGAAACAGCCCTCGTGGTCAGGTTGATCGTGTCTCGCGGGTCAATAACCCTCGAAGTTGGTTTAGCATTGACATAAGGCGCGACGCCTCGACGTCAGAGTCGGATCACAAGGTCGATTCTACGTAAACGATAGCCACCATCTCATCGAAACATCTGGACACCTTTGCTCTATCATTTTCTAAATGGCATATTTCATTCTTGCAACAAGATAGACGATGCTTCACATGTTGCAAATCTCTTTGTAGGAAATCTTATGACTCCATGGCGATTCAAAGACAATCGCTCCGATCGTGACGCCAAGTTCTTGAGTCACTTTTGAAGACCCTATGCGCCTAAGCTCGAATCAAGCTCTTGTTCTCCTCGCATACCATCCTCAAACCGACGGCCAAAAGGAGGTGACGAATCGCGACACTATCCCTACTTCGTGTCTTGATCAAGAAGAACATCAAGGAGGAAGCATGTCACCCATCGCCGAGCTCTTCACAATCGGCAAGACATTCAACTACCGCAAGTCCCTTCGAGGTCGCTTCACGGTTTCAACCCGTTGTCCCCATTGACATTCTACCACTTCCTCTCCAAGAGCGCATCAACATGGATACGAAAGTGCACGAGCAAGCTACATCAAGAAGATGCACGAAGATACAAGGCACACCATTGACGCCAAGTACAACGCTCAATACCAAGCTCAACGCCAACAAGCAACCCATCGCTTTCAACATTGGTGATCTAGTGTGGCTACACAAATACAACGTGAGCGACATCTTCAACGCAAGGACCTCGCACTCATTCCATGGAGATGAAGCTTTGATCCGAGGTCGGATCTCCCAAGGGTGGGGAGATGATGCGAGCATCCCATCATCCCCATGCATCCACAACCGCCCATCATGAGCCAAGAGAGCCCATGACACGAGCAGAGCTGAGTAGA